>OZ007572.1:15090656-15110656 GCA_963931925.1 Onchidella celtica
AAGATGATGATGAGGGGAGACGGCATCTGTTCAAATCAGTGGAGGCAATTTCCTATTGTGGGGGATATTCTGAGATTTCAGACCAGGAAGGGAGGGGATGTGCAGGTCTAAATATTTATTTATGGACATGCAGATTCGTTTTCATTATCCCTGTTCCAGATTGTGTGTCATAATGTCTCCAGATATTCAACTCATCCCCGTCACTTAATTTGATTAATCCTGATTGTTCCATAGGTATTGCTAGGTCTATGGAACCGAACGTAAATCTGGGCGGGGGGGGGGGGGGGCGGGGCTTGAGATATGACAGCTAAAAGAGGAGGGGGATAATATTTCAAAACTAGACAATCTTGTGACCCTCTCCGTCACTTTTTTTTGGGGGGGGGGGGGTAGTCTCAATTGCCTTGCTTGGACTCGACCATTCATTCCAACATTGACAACACGTTTGTATCCTGAGATTTTAAGCCTAAGAGAAACGCTTTGATCTTGACGGCTTGGAATATTGTGGTCTCTTGGTCAATTTAAAACGAAAATGTAGGAATCAAGTTGAGAAGTTCACAAAAAAAAAACAACATGTTGGCAGCACAGCACACTAATTTGGTTTCATTATATCAACATTCGGTCACCGATATTTGGTTTTTATAAGTTACTTTCTCATTAATTTCTTTCTGTGTACGTTTCAGTTTCAACAATCACCAAATAATTGATTCGTTCGTAAAAGTATCTATAACCGTTGATACTGCAAGGAGCGAACAAATGGGCCTGATTATGTCAACGGCGTGATTACGATGCTTACGTAGCTGGAATTTTTGTCGTCTGCACCAAATAATTTTTAAATATCGGAGAAATTATATGTGAAATTGACCTTTTCAAAGCAGCTTGAAGTGTTATACAGCACTAATACTGGTATTACATTATGTTAGTTCTTTTTATGTTTTTTTTTTAAAGTCGGTCAACTAATCTCATCAGTCAGTCTTCAGTTTGAGGTCTACATTTCAAGATAGCACGTCCACGCGATAACGGTCACATTGTGCTAGAAAAGCAAGACGATAGACAGAATATAAAAGAACGATAGGACAGAAGGAGACACTACCAGGAGGATACGTTGGTCTAGAGACAGGGTGCTCACCTCTCATTCCGAAAGTACCAGGTTCGATTCCCGGTCGGTGCAGGCCTGTTGGCATTTCAGGGAGAAATTCCTGTCCCTGATCCTATGGTAGTTAGAATCGAGCACCTAGTCTTCTCGGATAAGGACTAAAAACTCTAAGGGCCCTTGCGCACGTTTCTCACGTTCAAGATGCCTTGGCAGTTGGAAATCGAGAAAAGCAGGCAGAACAAGGCCGGCTGCCAGGGCAAAATTAAAAGACAAAAAAAACAACAACAAACCATTTAGTCCCAACCACAAAAACATTAACAAGATAAATAAACACAAGAAACGTGAGATGTAAATGCCAGGAGCAGGGAACCTCCTAAAATAAAGACTAAAACCAGGGGCTCCTACCAGAAGCCCCCGCTAGCCACACACGTCAGTCTTGACAATTTATTGTGCCCATGAATGAAAAAGTTTTCCTACCCCAGGTTTGTTAGAAAGTGGCAGAACTTTCTGAATAATTCAATTTTTCAACGAATAAAAATCAAATTGCCTCGAGACCAAATAAAGTAATTAATGCGTACTCTTTGCTCTTATATTTCTGTTTAAATCAAGCAAAACATTTCGAAGTCAGTTTTCTCAATGGAGTCAGACCATTTTGTTCGTGAGCACAACTGGAATCACCTGAATCTAATCGTGTGGAAAATCAGTAAAGTACACTTTTAAACAACAAGATTCAGACACTTATACCACGGTCTTGAATACGACAACTCAATTGATATTATTTCCAGTAGCACAAACCGTCCGCTTACAATGATGGGGTTCTAACTCCCTTCCGTCAACTTCTGAGAAATCGAGGATTGAAGTTCTATGTGACCATAGCTTTTAGAGCAAATACTTTTTTTTTACTTTTTAGTAATTCTTACAAATTACACACCGAATCTGCCTGATTCTTTGACACACAATGGAGAAGGCCCTTAGAAGTTGTGTGTAGTGTGTAACTCAGCTCAGCCAATGAATGGAGACAAAACTATATCATTCTAATGGAACGAAATGTTGCGAATCATAACCAACAGTAGAAATTACATCCACGTTAATGACGCTTCAAACTCTCGAAAGGCCCCCGGTCACGAGGCTTAAATTTCATCGTCCCCGACGTTCATCCCACCGCTTAATCTAAAACACACGTGTTTCGGGCGATTTAAAAGACAGCACTATGAAATCCAGAATCACATGATGGAGTCTTGATTTAAGGACGGTCAGCCTCAAAATATTCATCTATTGTTTTGTTTATGTTAACGCACTTGGGGCAAAAGCACAATCAACTTTAGCAAGTTTATTGTAAATCGGCCATCGACGTCTAGTTTTACATTAAGTTGAAAGGTTTATAATAGTTTCATAAAGTAGAAATCAGATTCAGCAAATGAATAATGTAGGGAGACGCATGACGTATTTTCCTCAAGTCGCAGTGATTTCTACAAACAAAGCAATGCACAAGGGACTAGACACAGCCATTGTTCAGCTCATCAGCGCATCAAAACATCTCTTCACATTACGGAACACCGGATTTCCTGCTCAAAGCTTGATGTATTTTACAATCCCAGAGCATTGTAGGATTAGTCCATTGAATTTAGAACCAGAACAAAAGAGCATTAAGACACAGGTCATTGTCAAAAACGAAATGATCGACAGTTTATTGACTTAGGGTGCAGGTGACCTGTCGTACAGAAGAGACCCCCCCCCCCCACACACACCCTACCCCAAGCATTCACAAAGTGTTATTGGTCACGTGACGATCTGAATGTTAAAGACCGCTTAAATTTGCCCAGTTCCAGACACCAAGATCACAATCCTGATTTGCAGTAAATTGTGTTCTGAGTAACTTTAGATGAAGTGTATTTTGCAACTTTCCTCGTGAAAAGCTCTCTGGAAACGCCAGTCCCAAGACGCTAACGACCCGATGAAACAATTACTGTACGCCTGGAGACAGATTTAGAAGTCTTTCACTTGCAATTCGCCAGTCTTCTGAAAACTGAGACGTTTCTAAGACTCAACGATGAAAAGATTACAATACCACAGTCATGTCATTACATCATCAATGGGCAGGACTCTTGGGAGATGTTTATAAATAGGTTTGTGTGTGAATATTTACATGCCCGTTTATTATTATAGAGGCTATCCTAAAGCGCGAAAATGCTTATGGATCCAAACGTTTGGATGATTGCAGCTTTGAATCACCATGCAAAATCTTAAGGAACACAGATGTCTCTTCATCACAGGAAGGGTGTCAGTCTTTTGATAATTGTGAGTGGATTTAATGAAATCGAGCTTGAAGTGAACTTTTAAATCCCTCTTTAAAGAATCAAAATAAAACATTTCTTAGAATATTTCAGGCAAAACAAAAAAAAAAAGGGTGGGGGAGGGGAACTTGAATGCGGAAAATGGGCAATTTTTCATTTCATGAACGAATCTCAGTTTTCACAGAATTTGTTCCTCTCTTTGGAGGAGTTTTCTCAGGAATTCGTTTTCCACCTTAAACCCGAGTTCTGTACAACAGCGGTATAATTACAGCGTCGGCATCACCCTCTGTAAGTCTTTGTTTAAAGCAATCGATGTTTTCAGTTTTAGTTCAGCTGCAATTCATTTCGTTGGCATAAAAATCTGAGACTGCCAGAACGATGCTGTTATTATTTATATTTTTAGCTCCAAAGAACTGAAAATACCCTTTAGCTTTCACTGATTACATTCATCGAGTAAGATTTATTGACTTCAGGATCAGACATACTGTTTTCTCAAAGCCTGAGATATCCATTTCCCGACACAGGTCAGCTGGTCTCCTGACGGTCAGGTATTTCATACGTTTTTGTGCTCACGGTTCTATCTCACTATCTACAGCAAGCTATCGAAAGACATTAATTGGACGAACTATTTCTTTGCGGCATTCTTAGCATGTCCCATTTACAATGTAGAACTTTTCGTCTTGCACTATAACACCTGATTTATGTTGTACTTTATGTTTATTTCTTCGTCAGGATGAATGGTTAACTTTCTACATTGAGGATTTACGCTGATTTGCAATTATAGTGTCCAGTATTGTCTTACGAACTTAACTAACATATCAGTGCTAAACAAAGTACCCAGATATTGACGATCATCGTATTGTCGTCATCCGCTTATGACTGAGTGCTTTCAGTGCAGAAAAATCTCTTCCTGTGGACCCTCCTTGTGTTAAATCAAATACAGCACATTATATCAAATAATTATGATGATCTGGCATGCGATACTGACAATATGATAAACTTGGATGACTCATACCTTGGAATCGTGATTTGCCTCGTTTTCACCACGAGGATGACCAATAGGCATCAAACTAAAGCAATTTTGTTCACTCTGACACCCAGACCGAACTGCAGGTATCTCAAGCACACAAACTGCCCCACTGAAAAATCATTCATTTTTTTGTTTTGTTACATTCACTTTACAGCTGCGGCACCTCATGCTCTATCGTGATGCATTTAGTCAGTACAATAGGTAGCCGCATCTCCCATGATTATTTTACAGATGAAAAGGTTTGATTTCAATCGCCACGTACGAAGCTTCATATCCCAGACAGCCGTTCATATTTTATGACACTGTCACGATTAAGGTTGATGACCTTGTACGCCACGAGTATAGAGGGGGTAAACTTAGTAGGGGAGAAGGGGAGTTTAAAGTTGTTGTCGAGCATGAAAGATTAAATATCACGAGGAAGGTCGGTGGCCTTGTGCGCCACGAGTCTAGGGGGGTGAGCTTAGCAGGGGAAAACACGGTTTTGAACATTGTTGACGAGCGTGGATAGATACACACGACTCGCTTTAAACTAGTCGCGTGTGCAAAAACCTCGGGAGTATAAGTAGAGGAGAAGCTCGACACACGTGGTTCCCAAATTATTCGTTCGTAAAGGAAGACGCAGCGAGAAGTGGTCCGGGCGACAGGTGGAAGGTCGTGCCATGGGGACCAGGGGTGTTAAGTATGTGAGGGATCTATGAGGTTCCCAAGTTATTCATTCCTAAAGGAAGACGCAGAATTTATCGGTCCGGGCGACAAGTGGAAGGTCGTGCCAGTGGGGACCAGAAGTGTTAGGTGTGTGAGGGATCCATGATGTTCACATTTTATTTCCCAATAAGAAGAATTTATCGGTCCGGGCGACCAGTGGAAGGTCGTGCCATGGGGACCAGAAGTTGAGTTCTGATGATAGGATGGGAACCCATCAGAAGCTCGTGAATCTACGATGGCGGGTGTGAACCGTCGCTGTGCTGTGTGTTTGCAAGTTGAAGAGTCTTGAGGGCGGGATGTCGAGAACCCCTCAAGGAACAAGTAATCTACGATGGCGGGTGTGAACTGTGTGTTCTTATTTGTGTGAAGCCAGGAGCGTCTGTTTCCCCTTTTATCGTCGAAATTAAAGATCTAGAAAGGATTGTGTGAACTCTGGAGAAGTGAAACTGCATCAACGAGGAGGGCAGCTGTTGACAGAGACTATTAAGTATACGTAGTTAAGTTTATAGACAGAGGGATTAGATCTAGATGTGAAACGGGGAATAGATAATAGCCAGGATCCCCAAGAGTAAATTTGAAATATCTGTTTTGTGATTATGTATGTGATTATCATGAGTTGAATGTTTTGACATAAGTTTTGTCATGCATTTATAATTAAATATCGTTTAATTTAAATTTCACTCCATGTGTCCGTTGATCGCTGGTCTGCTTGCTTGGCTTGTTAGCTGGGTTTGAAAGGTAAATAAGTTAGGTACTCATCACACACGTGGTCGTGACCATCTTCACGCACGTGATCGTGACAACACCCCACCGCAGTTCCGCATCGGGTCGCTAATCGCTTACAACCGTTTAATGCGATATGACTGATAACCACTGGTCGACCGGAAATTCTAGACGTGGTACCGGAAGTACCCTTCTATCCCATGGTCTCCATTTGGTCTAATCTCTATCGCTACTAAACGAGGCTGCTCGCTCGCAATGATGGACACTATCAGACCACAACTATTTTGGCTGGGAAAAGAAATATGGCTACGGCAGCACGACTGTCTGAATGATAGAAAAAGGGCTACGTAAACTTGCCATTTCTCATTCATCTCTATAATGGCATTTTTTTTTTTATCATCACAAGTGCGGTTTCTCCACTTACAAATGACCAGTCTTTAACAAAACGTTTATTCCGTGTCCACATTCATTTCTGCGTATGCCGGATAACTGCATTAGTAATAATTACCAGTTTACCAGAAATATACATCACTTTCAGCATTACTGGTTGGGCTATCGGAACATACTTTTGTAATTCGAACTTCCACACAGAAATATTGGAGTTCATACAACAGAATTGTTAAATTTGATCGGGGAATTTCAACAAGCTCTAGTGTCTGACATAGTCGAATTAGTCAGTATGAGCGTTGGAAAGTACCTGAATGTATACTATGTCGAGTGTCGATTTCGTATCATAATACTAATTTGGCTACCAATGAAGGGAGTACAAGGGGTTTATTTCTGTTGATTTTTTCTTCTTTTTTTTTTACGTTAGTTATAAAATAAGAGGTTGATTCAAATGTGATGAAAATTAGAAATTGAGCTTGAAAAAGAGAGAAAGAGAGATAGAAGAGAGAGAGAGAGAGAGAGAGAGAGAGAGAGAGAGAGAGAGAGAGAGAGAGAGGAGAGAGAGAGAGAGAGAGAGAGAGAGAGAGAAACCATTAAATAGCCTGTGTGTCAAAGGCACATCTCATGTAAATTTACGGATATATTTTAATTCCGATAACACTACACCGCAGTGCTTATGATTGTTTTTGCAGTGTACATGCATAGTGACCGGGTAAAAGTAAATAAAATGTTTGGTCAAGACTTTTTTTTTTTGTTTTACAATTCTGCTACTGAAATTGACACAGGCAGTGACAGAGTGATAACACTATGAAACGCTCTGAATACTGTGGTCAGTATCAGGCGCCAATCTCAATGACCGATAAGTAAAGCAGAGAGGTTTACCAGGAAGTTGTTAGGATCGGAATTTCCTTCGCCATGTCAAACTGGAATTTAAACGAGCAATAAGCCAATAAAAGTAAAGCCAGTGGCTGTCTGACACATTCTTGTAGAATTTGTAAAGCTAATTACACATTCTTATTAGAAACAGTAATGGCTTTTTTACCTCAAGTACTCACTCATATACGACTATAATAATAATTATTGTCTTATTCGGAACTTCTGTAATATGCAAAACTGACTTGAAATAGTTAGACGAATACTGTAAATAACAAATGTAAATAACTAAAACTTGCTAGCGCTGTTGAATGATAGGCTGGTGGAGTAGTAAATCAAGTCTGTTACAGTGTCATAACTCAGCGCTCAATGTCTCTCATCAGCTTACTCAAGAGAGTTTTGGCGCACCAGAACTACTGAATTCACGAAATAATTATTACAAAAACCACAGAAAATCTGTAGGGTCGTAGTACAACTTGAAATAGAGTCAAAATATGGCAAAAACAAAAAGAAAATGTTTGATTGTACCGTTTTGGTATTATTTCCTTACCCGAGGCTTTGACACCTACAACTTTTTCTTTTTGCCGTATTTTGACCGAACTAGTGTTTCAGTCCTGCCAATGTGCGAAGTTTTGTTTAACTCCAAAGTTCAGATCTCACACTAAAAACCAGCCTTGGTGTGTCCGAATGTTGGTTCGATTGAAATTGTTCCTCTGTTTGGGCAAGTCAGACGTCACGGGAACCCTCCCGCAAAGAGGCAGGGAAAGTGAGGATTTTCTGTTTAATCCACGTAGATTTACATGCGTGGATAAAGCATGTCCAAGACCCCTATCAGTGTCAGGCGGGGGATTTTTTTTTTTTTTTTGAGAGCAGTAAATTATGCCATGGAGAAATCCTGGCTGTAAAGTAAATTGTCCTGAGATGGACGCTCGTTGTATACGCCATGTTAAGCCATATAATATGCCTGTTATTGAGTTATGAATAGATTTATGTAATAAAGCGTAAGATGTGTGTACCATTGTTTGTGCTCTTAAACACTGTGTGAAAGTGAATTTCCCTCATGTCATAATAAAGCAATTCTTATTTTATCACTATCTTATCTTATTTCAATTGGTCATGAAAAAAAAAAAGCAAGTCTTTCTCAGCGAGGAACAGAAAATGAAATTTACATAGGAAAGGAATAACACGAGCGTAGAAAAATGAAAAAATTTCCACCACTGATTAGTAATATTTTGGTTCTTACCAGACAGCAAACCTACGTCAACCTGATGTAGATTTACGTAGAATTGGTAGGATTACCGTAGAGGCTGGTTCCTTACATCAACCCGACGACAGTGCAATGTCGTAACCAGCGGATCCAAGTAAGAACGATGTCACTCCTACGTGCATACTTGTCGTCAATCCTACGCATTGGATGTCTATAGAGTAGCTGGCTGGGTCGGTATTGTTTTATAGAATACTAGAAACTTTAATTATTCTTTGGTTGTCTAAGTTTGGATTTGCTCACTTTTCATCACGGTCTGACAGAAGCAGGACAGGTGTTGTCTTAGCAACAGTACAAGAAATGAGAAGGCGCCCTGTTAATTAGATCACCTGACGGCAGGGTCATCTTAACTTCATTATGGGCCCCCTGGACAAAGCAATAGGCTGCTGCCGGGCCACGGTGCAAGTACTGTAATCCCTTGGGGCCATTGGGCAACTGTGGCCTTTTTCAATCCTACGCCCTCTCCCATCGTTCCTCCCAACTTAAAAAGAGAGAGAGAGAAAGAGAGAGAGAGAGAAAGAAAGAGAGAGAAACCTCACAGCAAATCAACCTAGATAATGAAAAAAGTGTTTCACAATGACATTTCCTGAAAAAGTAATTTTTCACTGAAACACCCCCCCCCCCCACGCCCACCTCCCCCCTCATTAAACTGCAGATTTATTGTTTTTATCGGTGTTATAAAATAATGAAGGAAATGCTATCTTCAAAGGCTTAATCCTGAGCACCCATTGTCAATATTATATTATACGATAGGTCATGCAAATATCATATATCTATCAATACAGCCAAGACAAAATTCCCGTCAAGATTCTCGGTGTATTTTTTTTGTACAGAAAAACAAGCCCACACACTCAACAGACTTCTCAGAAAACTGATAGTACAGTAGAACAAGCCCACACACTCAATAGACTTCTCAGAAAACTGATGGTACAGTAGAACAAGCCCACACACTCAATAGACTTCTCAGAAAACTGATAGTACAGTAGAACAAGCCCACACACTCAATAGACTTCTCAGAAAACTGATAGTACAGTAGAACAAGCCCACACACTCAATAGACTTCTCAGAAAACTGATAGTACAGTAGAACAAGCCCACACACTCAATAGACTTCGCAGAAAACTGATGGTTAAAGTAGCAGAAAAAACAGTTACTGCCTAGTTCTTTCTGTGCACGCATTTGTCTCACAGTTCCAGAGCCATCTTAATGCATGGGGCACATTGGGCAGGTGCCTAAGGGCCCCAAGGGCTTAGGGGACGCATGCATGCCAATTTCTGAGTAGTCACGTAGGGGGGCGGGGCTGCAGCCTAATACTTTGTCCAGGAGCCCATATTGATGTTAACACAGCCCTGCACAATTCCTCTAAAGTTTTTCGTGTTTTGCTCCAGTTTCAGAAAGTACCAAAGGCCGTGGGGCATTTTTATTTATTTTTTATTATAAAACTACCAGCTGAAGTCCCGGCATTGCCCGGGATAAACTGTTTAAAATTAGCTTCAGTTCAATGTGATTATCACGGATCTGCCTCCCTTTGCCAGTTCTAAAATTTACTTCGTTGTTTATTTGTTTGCTAAGCCTTATTGCATTCCCATTGTGCAATTCACTGTGGATGCTCTTGCGCATGAAATAATGACGTCATAGGCTCTTGCGTTCATGAAAAATTGAATCGGGCAAGGACAAATCGGCGACATAAAACAAAAACGTTCCCATCATTAATAGAACTTCCGAAAGTAAGTAAAAAAGAACCTTTTGTAGGTCCAAAAGAAGCCACTTTCAAAATTTCACCCCAATCCAAGCTGTATAAATAAAATGGCGATAGGTCTTGTTAAAATTCCGCGAGGTTTTATATTACATAGATTATTATTATACATACACTTTACTTCCATGCTAATTTTTGTACAAGAGAAACACCGGGAAGCTGTTTCCTCTGAAGCCGCTCCAGTGCCCAAGGACCTAATTTTAAAAATCTTGAAATGGCTTGAAATATATTCCAGTAGTTCTAGTTGGTGACTCATTGATTCAGGTTTGTCCAGGCTTAGTGTAAGCTGTGATCCTTGCAGTTGAACGGGACCACCTGCACTGCCGAGACTGAACTAAGTTTAGTCTGTCGCAATAGTTGGGGAGCGTCAAAACTCTCGTTGTTCTTCTTCTTCTTCTTCTTCTTCTTCTTGGAAAAAAGAATGGAATCGCAAAGAATGATACAGGTGCATTCCACACAATTGTGACATCTTTAAAAGGCATCAGTTCGGTACAACATTCAGTGGCTTTTGTTACTAATGAGCCTTAGAAATTCTAGTGGTAATGTTGGTGGTATCTCTGCGGTTAACTGGGTCGAAAATTTATTCATAAAATCGCTTTCTGGAGTTGTTTCATGAAGTGCAATTATCACTGACTTGGGTTCTTTCATGATGTGCAACCATGATGTGTCATAGGAAATGCGTAGAAGTTAGAAAACCGGGTTTAAAATGTTTCCCTTGGTTTAGATTTTCATTGGACATGGTGTATTAACATTTCCTTTTATAGCCTGCTTGTCTTAACATCAGGACAATCATCAACATTATTATCTTAAAATCAGGACATTCATTAACAAATTATCTTGAAATCAGGACATTCATTACATTTCCTAGTATAATCCCGCCTCTCTTAGGATCAGGACATTTCAGAGTAACAAACTGAAAATACATTCTGCAGGTCAGCGTGACACAATATTAAATACCAGAAAGGATGTCGTGTCTGCCATCTGTAATGGAGATGGACGCCACTACAATGTAAAGGAAATTGACTCTTCTAATGGAATTTAATCCTGTTAAAAGCGCAGATAGAGACATGTGGACACGACACAAAAAGGTTGAAGCAACAATACCGTATCAATATACCCCAGTCTCATCTTCTTCCGATTACTCTATTACGATATTTCTCAAGGTTTCGCAATATTTGGGTCGGGGTTGTGTGTGTGTGTGTGGGGGGGGGGGGATCCAGGAAATTTTCAGAGAAATCTTAATTTCGTGGTATGTTTTAACTTAACTGTATGTGACCGTGTCACGACTACTCCGGTGGTCCGAAGGCATGCCCGAGGGTGTCGGGTGCTTGGATTCTATGATCTCCAATACCTGCACTGACCGAGGCGACTCGGCCGTGTCAGGATGTTTTATGGGCGTGAGTGGCCCAGAGGTCGTGGAATTCCCGAACTCAATTGCAATTAGCTTGGGGCAGGTTTTGGCGCTGCATGAAATGCGTATTTTTGTTTAGTCAATCTATCGCAGCGTCATTCCCTAGCTAGGCACTCGGACCAAGAGGACGGTCATTCGTGCAAGTTGTACAGTTCTGACGCTTGAGAACTGGTGAGTTGGTCTTAGTAACTTTGTTCTCTTTGATACTTACTCGCATTTCGTTTACTCTGCAGTGAATATTATAAATGAATATTGCATATTATTATACGATTACTATGTTGGACAGTGTGGTTGGATGATCACTGCTTAACCACGTGTTCGTTAGAGATGTTATGGCCACTTAGACTGGCGGTAATAAGAGTTTGATGCTACACTGTATGTTATGTAATATTGATGCTGTGGAAGTTTTCTGTTATTTGAAGTTCAGTTACTTCACTGTGTTTGGAAGCATATTATGGTCCATGATATTACTGATAAGGAGGCATATTGGATGGTTAATGCGTGTACACTTGAATATCTTCATGTTAACCCAGGGGATGGTACATGATGGGACTAGAAGTTATGCAGTATGTTGTCCCAATTGTTGCAGGTTACTGGGGGAAGACAGCTGATACTGTGGGGCGGTGAGACGCCATACACTGGCACTGGGCCAGGCCAGCCCATCCACGGTTAGTGAATAGTATAGTAATGAACGAATATGACACTGAGATTGGAGCTCACTGTGTCTTGGTAATATGGTTACTGTTTGCTATATTATGTTATTGTGTTGGTTATTATTGTTTGTCACCAAGGGCAGCTGGAGAAGATGACGTCATGCTCAAGTGATTAGTAAGCCTGTGAAGGCCAGTATGGTCAGATAATATAATTATGGGGTCTTTGTGGTTTGTGTGCACCTCTATTATGAGGCTGTTATTTGGAGGACGTGTGCGTATTATTGTATGCATGGTGCATGGGGTGAATGATAGTAGTATAACTACAATGTATTAATCCATGCATACGAATGATATACATGTATGCTTACTGTAATGTATGTCCATCGTTTTGGATTTATTCACAGTAAGGATGAGGCAGTGAGCCAGGGATGCCGGTAGGCGTGGCTGCACTGGGTTTTAGCTTCTTGATTTTTAGTACTTTTAGTTTCTTGATTTTAATTCTTTTTAGTTTTAGTTCTTTTTAGCCGTTTACAGTTTTAGTTTATAATATTAGTCATTTACAGTTTATAGATACTATAGCTTTTCTTTTTGTTCTTTTTGGTAAACTCCAATCATTGCTGGGCTACATAACCCTTTTCTATTTTTTATATATAATAAATGTGGTCCCTGTCGTGGAAAAGATCCTGGTGTGGTGTTGCTGTGTCGTAAAGGTCGTATGATTGTGAGCGAGCACCACGGTGTTGGGTGTTGAATGGTTAATTGTCTTCTAAATTCCATCATACACCACCACATGTATATAATATATAACATGTTGTTTGATTATGTCATGCTGGTGGTTTCTTTGTTTAGCTCGGATTAAACATACTGAATACATCAGCATCAGATCATGGTGAGGCGCACATTTAAAAAATTTTTTTTTTTTTTTTTTGGAAAATTGATATTGGGTGTGGGACAAGAAAAGGTTGGGAATCACTCTATTATCAATGTATGTAAGGAAAAGACAGGCCGCGGGTGTTGGGTGGGGTGTTGGGTAGTGGGTTGAAGGGGGGGGGGGGGGAGGCATTGCATTTAACTTTAAATAATGCACTTTTTCCTTGCATTTCGTGGGCTAGGTAACGTACTGGCGTATCAACAATTTTCTCATTTGACAACATAGCGTTTCAAAATTTGGGGTCACTTTTTTAATTCTTGGATGTGGCAAAACTATTAAAGACACTGATGGGTCACTCTTTGAGAATACAGATCTGACTACGAGCAACTGGCAAGGAAGTCATATTCAAAATCACCCAAATCGTCGATACGCCAGTGTTTGAGATGGACGACGATTTGTTGGCTTTTCTTTGGAAGTGAGAAAGTTGCACAGAGGGGCTAAACATCAACAAAAACGACAGCAAGAACAGCAACAGCAACGAAAAGGCTTTTTTCGTGAAATGAATCACGTAAATCTGAGCTTTTGCAATATTTTTCGCGTTAAATTTCCGGAAAGCGGGAAGCGGGAGACAGAGGAATGTACAGAAAAATGAAAGTGTCTACATCTATTATTGATGTATCCAATGGAGAAGAAACAGTCTGTGCATTATTTACAACATCCTATTCTGCAAGAAGGACAACATAATGACTTTCAGCTATACTCTCAGTGCGAAATGAATTCGTCAGTGTGAAAACTGATCAGCTGACTGTTGCCCTAGCCTAGTTCAGTGATACGGGTGTACTGAATATGTTATCACTGAGGGGAGATGGAGGTTGCTTTTTTTTATTTTTTAAAGCTTTACCAATAGGATGGAATGATGGAAATAAAGACAAGAAAATGAGCTTTCGAGAAAAAAAGAGGACAGGGCGACAGAGAGAGAGAGAGAGAGAGAGAGAGATGAAGAAAGGGAGAGACAAACAGACAGACAGACATGGAGAGAAGAGAGGCAGAGAGAAAGGAAGGGACTGTATTTGTGTGTATGTCTGGCAGGGGGAGAGGCAGAGAGAGACAGAGACAGAGAGATGAAAACCAAGAGACGGAGAGAAAGAGAGGGTGTGTGCATGTGCTTGTGTGTGTGGGGAGGGGGGAGGGGGAGGGGGAAGAAAGATTTGAGGTCTTTATTTTAGGAGGTTCGCTGCCCTTGGCATTTACACCTCACTTTACTTGTTTTATTATTTCTTGTTCTGGCGGGGGGGGGGGGGGGGGTGGGGAGATGATATGGATAAGTTTTCATCTATCAATTTCAATTTTGCCCGGGCAGCGGCCTTTCGGCCTGCTCTTTACGATTTCCAACTGCCAAGGTATCTTTAACGTGCGCAACGTGCACACGGGCCCTCCGAATTTTTTCGTCCTTATCCGAGAAGACTAGGTACTCGATCCTACCCCCCAATAGGACCAGGGACTTGAAAATATGAGAAAAATCCAATTTCCAAGAACTACTCGATCCTACCCCCCAATAGGACCAGGGACTTGAAAATATGAGAAAAATCCACTTTCCAACATGCCTGCACTGCCCGGGTTTAGAACCCGGGACCCTTGGCATGAGAGGCGAGCACCTTGCCTCTAGACCACCTTGTCCCCTAGAAAGGGGGAAGAAAGAGGGGGAGAGTATTTAATTTATAACTTCACTCCCTAGTCGCAAAATGAGGCAAGGTCAGTGCCTCGTTCTGATCTACTTGTTTAACAGACATTAATTTTATATAGCAAACTGACAGCGTACTAAACTCGTGATATTTCAAGCAATCATGCCCGGCCCTGTGTTTGACCGAGGCTTTATTTTCTTTGCTGAAACGTCGATTACAACACAGATATAGTAATTCGAGCGGCAGGGGCGCCAACAATTTTTCCAACCCCTGAAGAAACAAGCAAAATCATACACCGAAGATAAAAGACATGACAGCGTCCGCCCAAGACCTATCAGTGTCCGGCGTCAAGTCGGTTAACTGACAGAGATTTTACGTTGAAAGAGTTAATACAATCAGAGATATTGAGGTTTGAGTAGGAGATCTAGCTTGCTGATCTGGCCTCTGATACCAAGACTACTTGACGTTTTTGGTGTGATAGTCAAAGGCTTCCTTTCACGGACTGCCACTCACGAGACCATCTTCCTTCTCTGGGCCCCCAGCATGCATCGCCCAGGAACCGACTTCCGGAGGAAGAGGTTTTTCAAGAGTTGCATGGTGTCTGGTACACTTCCGGAAGACAAGGAAAGGGTCGGGAAAGAGGAAAAAAAATCTGTGATGAAAAGATCACCCACACAAATTGAATCTTCGTCCATTAGAGGCACGACAGATGGGTTATCTTTGCCGGCAGGGATCTACAGTTTCAATGCTTTCACTTTCAACATTAGAATTCAATTTGATGCAATAAAATGGAAATGAATCTTATCTAAGTATGTTTTAAATTCTTGTACTTCAAGGTAATAGTCTCAAGGCCTGGGATGATAATAAATTGGAAATGAATCTTGTCTAAACATGTTTTCAAAGACTTATACTTTGAAAGCAATAAGTCTCTAGGCCCAGAATGATTAAAAAATGGAAATTAGTCTTACCTAAGAATGTTTGGAAAACGTGTAGGTTTAAAGTAATAGTCTCAGGGCCAGGAATGATTCTTACAAGTAGGGTCAATTGTCTTTCTTTTCTTTTCTTTATATTTAATCAACGAGTCAGTCTGAAGTAATGTGCCTAAGTAGAAAAAAAAGTGTAGTTTAAATCAAAGTAGTTTTCATTTACTTTCCATACTGATATATAAAAATAACGTACGAGTAATTGTTACTATTATCCATATTATATCTGTTTTTCCATCTTCAGCACCCTGCGGTTTCAGGCTGCTCGGTGTCACACTGAATCAGGAAGTCTATTTTGAGTCTGTTTCGTCTCAGTGCGCCAGGTGTCTCTGTCCGCCAGCTGTCTCAAGACAGTTTTGTCGCGCCCAAGCTAGTGCGACAGAATTGTTTCCGTCTCGCCCAATGCGCGATGTCTGGTTAACTCTGTAGTCCACATCTCATACTAAAACTGAGACAAAACAGACTTGGCTCCGTGCGTCACCCAGTCGCACGACTGTCATTTCACCTTTAGCCACCCTGTTTTCTTCTATCTATCTATTAGATTCTCTCCGACGTCCTCCTTTACACAGCAACATTCGAGTGAGAATTATATCCACTTTTATTCCATTTTTTCCCCTGCGCTTCCTGCTGTTCCTCCACCTCCATCTCAACTATGTCTCATGTCCCATCTGCTTTACAGGGAGGAATATTCTGAGAATCTTATAAATTGATTTTTCTTTTTCGTTCTGCATGAGGACATCTTGAGTATAGTCCTTGCTTAGTTATCTCTCTCACGTCCGTCATTCATTCTGACTTCCCATCAGACTTACATTCATAAATGTTCCGCTCAATTAAGTTTTAAAGACGATTAATCTTGAAATTTTACACGGTCACCGATTCTACGTTATTCATTGGAAAGTCCATGACTGATATTCGGCTTTTCTTCTCTAAAAGCCGTTTTGCATAATACTTGCCAATTCCAAAGATAGTCTCAGTGTGTAATTAGAGTGGAACGGTTAAATGAATATTATTGTGGTTTCAGTTCCTGTCCTTTCAAAAGGAAAATTGGGCATTAAACCCCATTCGAAATACATGAAAAATACTATCTGTATTATTTTACAAAATGTACTAATCGGAATAGTCGAAGACACCCCAAGCTATGCTCTTAAAGTACATGATTAATTTTGAAATCTTTAACTTCCATTTTATCAGTATTTTGTGTACACTTTACTTCTCAATTTTTTGCTTCTGGCGTGGGGATTCGAGAAATAATAATAACTTTTTCTTTCTTTTTGGCCACATTTTCATTACTAATCTGCACATGTGCACAATTAGATGTTGTCCCTTGCCCCCCCCCCCCCCCCAAGAAACCAAAAACAAACAAACAAAGGCAAAAATCATTGTTGTGAAAAGGGAACGCGTCCCATCAATATAACGAAAAGTGTATAAACACAAATCATCAGCAAATACCTTAGCGTGGTACATAAAAGCCACCAGTGGTGGTACCTGTCATACCACATAAAGTAAAAACTGTCACATTTCATGGCCTCGATACTCTTTTAAAAGACATAGCCAGGAGATATCTGCCTGTCACAATTTAATCAACTAAAGGATTATTCAATTAGTGTTCGGTCACCTGCGTCCACTCTGTGTTGGAGGGAAGTGGACAGAATGTTAGAGGGGGTGGTATGGCGTGAGTGCACTTCTAGTGTAAAGGACGCGTTAAAACAGCAATTACTTTCTGAGCTCTTCGAATGGACTCTTCTCCAATTATAGTTGAACAGGTTTTTAAATAAAGACTCAGACATTTATTTTTCTTCTTCGTTGCTGACCCAAATTTCAGGGTCAGTCCTCAGTCTGATGTTCCGTTGAAGGCCCAATATAAATCATTTCCGTAATTATCCATCGGAAATATGGTGTTCGCAGCTAGAGGGCCGCTCTTTCCAAAAATGAAAGTGCCCTCATGTTTCTCATGTAGTAACCATGGTCGAGGTTTCTTTATTTTTTGGTGAAAATCTTTTCAAAACATTAAAAGAAAGTTCAGCCATTTTGATTTATTTGCTCGTTTCATTTAGTTCCATATCTAAGACAATATTCCTGTTGCAGCAACAGTAAAAATTAATAATAATGTCTAAAAATGCAATATTAATAAATTAATGAAAGCAATAAAATAAAAGGGTAGAGGAGGAGTCGTATGAAACTCGCATGGAAAGTAACGAGTGCATATGGTACAACATCTAACCGCTCTGTAACTAATTTCATCAGAAATCCGATATAATTTATCATACAATGGTAATACTTTCCAAACTAACACTTTACAGTCTACATATTACCTATCTATTAAATCTTTCCTATCTTCAAGTAACAACACTCATCGACGTCGTATAATTCAGTCAGTCACTGCAACAAACATGCCAACTCATTTGCTGTATCATGTACAAATCTGTAATACATACATACAGGGCCGAATTAACTAAATTAAGATTTTGTAGGCCCCTGGGCTACAGATACTGTGAGGGCCCCAGTAATATCAAAACCTAATTTGTTTTTATTGTATATTATACCTATCAATATTTTCATAAAAACAATACTGTTTGTTGTAAGGAGAACAACCTGCACTAAAAATTAAAGTAAGGTTTTGATATTTATAATTTCATTTAATCCCTTGAGGCCCTCACTTTGCGTACGCCCCTGGGCTGCAGCCCATAAAGCCTTTGCCTTAATTTGGGACTGCATAAATACCTTAACCGTAACATTTGTAACAGGTAACAAAGATTGTGAGAATTAAAATTAATGATCTAATAGCGAAGTATTCCCAGTACACAGGGCCCACCGAGATTGTCTTGTCTGGGGATAACACAAAAAAAAAAACCTGGTGGAAAAAAATCGATAAAAATGTTAATGAGAAAATCTCCACTTTCCGCTGCAAGTAATCTTCACGTGCATGGATAACAAGAGCTCTGAGTTCTTAATTTTGTCCCGAGCTGAGAAAAGCGAACACTGGAGTAAGAGTTGGCATGATGAATGCGTCCTAGTGAACGAGAGGCATACCAAAGTGTGAGCAGGAAATGGAGTAGACGACATCAGCTGTATGTGAGGTGTGGAACTGGATGAGTTGAATGCAAAACCAGATTAGAGGTTGAGGGAGATACAGGACCCAAAAAAAAAAAAAGGGAGAAAAAAATAGAAAGAGAAAAACAGATAGACAGACAGACAGATGCAGAGACAGTCAAACTGGCAGTGAGGAGAGAGAGAGAGAGGAGAAGAGAGAAAAGACAGAGATATGGAAGAGGGAAAACAGAGAAACAAAACTGATTCTGGAGTATGGCCAAAGAGAATGAAATAATAGAGTTACGCATAGAAACCTTCACAATCCTGAACTACAATGACTGTTTCGTCACAGAAATGAAGTCTGAGGAATAATATAGGACATCGAGCAATTAAGTGAGAAAAAAAACAAAAAGTCCATGGCGCTAATGACGACATTTAAATTGTCAGTTTTATGCCAAATAAATGTGACAAGGGAATAGCAAGGACTCTAGAAATGTCCGTTATAACATAACTCTGAGGATGTCACCGTGATTTTGAGTTTGAGTTAGGATTTTACGGCGCGTTGGCACGATAACGGCCACTTTGCGCCATTCAACACAGACTAATAAAATACCCAGACTGGATGAGCCCATTGTGTGACGTCAAAAAACAAGCGAAAGGTCATGAACCATCCGCCACATTAGGTTTACGGTTGCGACTGACGCTTCAGCATAGCTACAATGCAGCGGTCGCTAAAAGTCCATACGGTCATCATTTATAACAATAAAAAAAAAAGGCAACTGTAGACAATAAAATGAAAGGATAGGCAAGTTAATGCATTATTAATACATGTGCAACCAATCTTGACAAATAAAAAGAAATTTCTACTGCAGATAGAACGAGAATCGGAATTTCCCGAGCGGCGGCCACGTTGATTATACGGCCGCATCTCATTCACTTCCGTAAAAAACGACACAGCCCGAAGCTTGTGTTTCCAGTCTGGTTGATTTATTAGTCTGTGCCATTCAAGGCCTATTTTAGGTGCAAGTTCTTTATTTATGTTTCGTATTCACAGCTGTCAAGTTTAATAATAGAATCAAATACATTCATACAAGTTGAACATTGGTAAAGTTCTCAAAAGCTGTTTTGGATAGATCTAGAAAAAGTTTTGTAAATGGGTATAAAAGTTTTAAAATGAAGTTGTAGATCTTAGCCTCTCTCAGAAAGGACAGGATGCGATGTGTGCGTCTTGAAATTTTTTACTGAC
>OZ007572.1:15115656-15195656 GCA_963931925.1 Onchidella celtica
TAATTATTTATTCAAATATGCCTATTCTAGTCACACTTTATAAAGATAAGATAAGATAAGATAAGATAAATTTTATTCGTCCTTGTACAAGGAAATTTGTTTTGATCATTGAATACATAACAATACAGTTACAGAAGCAGAAAGTATGATACATAGCGCGCACACACATATATACACACACACTGATAAATTAACTAAATTAACAAAATTAACAGTGCACACAATATGCTTCCCTAACTAAAACACATTGACCTGACACGCAGGACATAATTCAACTGTGCACAGATTACGATCAAGATGACGACATTATTGTAACATCCTAGTTGATGATGGAGTAAACGATTTAAAGTAGCGCTCAGTTTTAGTTTTCTTTGACAACAGCCTTAAACTTCTTACAGATCTTATATATTCCTTGTTCAGGGGATGTTGGGGGTCATTTATAATAATATTAGCTTTTTTAATACAAGCACCAGTGTACAGCTCATCAAAATATGGCAGATCACAGATACAAATTTTGGATGCTTTTTTAATTAAATTATTGATCTTATTTTTATCTTTTTGTAAGATGTTTCCTCCCCAACAGACAACTCCATACATCAAAACGCTCTGAATAGCCATGGTGTAAAATATTTTCAGAATGCTTTTGCTAACTTTTAAAAAGCGGAGCTTTCTGAGGAAATACATCCAATAGATTTCTCCAACTGAAGGTCTTGAGAAAAGCCATCCTTTCCCTTGTCTTTAATAGAGAAGAGAAAATGATATCAAGGCCGGGATGTTCCTGGTGCACACGAGTTCCAAGTTGAGAACCACTTGTCTGGAGAACCATTCAGTTTAGCTATTTATAGCGAGGGCATGGGAGCGGAAGTGAGTATTGTCTGTGGGAACCTGGGTGGCGGTCTGAGTACACAAGGCATGTGAGTTCACACAATGAGCTATCTCCTCGTGAGTTTGTCCAGTACCGGTCACAGGGCGCGCCCCAGGGTGGGTGCACCCACTTAAATTCGGGAGGTTGACATGTCAGAAATAGCGCTGCCGTTGGTTCTTTTGTATTTTGCAGAGACACTGAGAAACAATAATTGTCTCTGTGCTGTGGGAAAATATCACTGTTGTGTGTAAATATTTTCCAGTGAGGCGAGTGATGCCATTATCAATGGCTCATTTTGCTGAAATTATTTCCCCTTAATGCGATAGGGGGCGCGCAATAACTGGAGGTAAACAAATAGCAGCCGATCCCGGAAGTGACCGCTTGATTTTCCCTATACTGATGCTCCATGAAGTGACGGCTGCGCATAATAAACTGTAGTTTTCTCTCCAAAATGCCAGATTATTGCATTGTTCCCTTTTGCAAAAATCACGATGGTTATCGGCACTGCCGCGATCCGTTCTTATTCCTCTGTAGCTCAGCGCCAAAGTAAAATAACTTAAAATGCCACATACCAAAAATACCATTGAAAATAACACCTCTTTCAAATGTTATTTTTCAATTCCATGAAATTACTGTTATAACTTTAATATTATGAGCCCAAAGTAGTCACTGTCGGACATTTTAACGGCCAAAATCGCTAATCTGCGGGAGCTGAGTAACACCCATATATCGTTTCAAGATGGATCTGATCACACAGACTCAAAATTACAATTTACTGATATTTGGATTACATTGAATAACTAACCTTTATTTTGGTATATCTTTGCCTGGGCTACGGAAAGTCATTTGTTGTATGTGTATGTCGATTTTATGTTTGTATGGAGTTTTAAAATTTGCGAAAGTACGCATTTTTTGCTCCTGAATTAAGCTTCAATATGGCTGTTGATTTTGAAAATAACCATTTCGTTTATCCTTCTGTGGATAGGCCTTCGAATAACCAACACAATGATGTGTTTCTTACTTCTGCAAGTCAATCTGTTGATTTTTTTTATGATGACAGTGAAAACTGATAAATTTTGACATTTTTGTCTTCCTTGTCAAAAAGTGAAATTTGATGTGGAGGCATTTTTGATTCAAATAAAAGACCACTTATTAATAATTTAAACCCTTGAAAAAATTTGGGCTTGTTGTCTGTATTAAATAGAATGTGTTTACAGTTTGGCATGTTTGCAGTGATAACGCACCGGTGGTGTTTCAAGAAAATTCAGATGATCCTAACTTTGCCAAATATTGAGATACAGAGACAAATTTGGTATCAAAATTCTTAGGAAAGTGAGTTCTTTCAATTGGAAAACTTAATTTAAATTTCTATACAGCGACTTTCCAAAATCAGTTTTGAGTACCTACTTTTAATCTCAATCCCTGCCTGGTTTCAGATTTCCCACCTAATTTGTTTGTATTGCTTCTGTCAGTAAATATGTTTCGTTAATATCGATATCACTAACTTTAAGTAATTGGTTAACGTTTAAGTCGGATCAATCATACAAATCACAACATAAAACAAGTTTTCATATAGTAAACCTAAGAAAACACACCCACTGTTCACTGGAGTATAATTTATTTCACTGCCAATCAGGATTAGAGTATAGAAAGGGTTGTGGTTAGGGTTACAAGCATAAAAAAGAATTTTTTTTGAAAAAGTATTTCAGTTTCAGTACATAGGGCTACAACTCCGACTTTACAATCAAGAAATCACTTTGCATGGGAATATGATCCATAAGCTCATTTAATGAGATAATGGCTGATACCTAAAATCACATGATAAACACATTTTTTAAAATAAAGCTATGCACTGTGTATACAGCAGTTTGCATCATAAGGCAAGGAAAGACCATAGCTGCACCTAATGTTGATCAAATCATGCTTAAGAATCCAAACAGATTTAAATAAATCCTTCTTGCAACGTTCGCCATACTGATAACATCGAGTCGGATAAAGCGAAAGTGCTTGAAAGTATACCTCCACTTGTGGAGCGCCACCTACATTATTACGGCCCTTTGTATTTGAGCAAAATGAGCCATTGTCAATGCGGCTAAAAGACATACAAATGCATAAAATATATAATAAATTGTCTGGTTTTTGCCATATTGTTGTATGTATATTTTTGCCTTTTCGAGAAAATGAGAATTGAGGTTTGGTTGGCAAAAGGGCTCCCCCCGCCCCCCCCCCCCCCAAAAAAAAAACAACAACATAAAACATTACGTTATCAACACATATCTCGAATAGTTTTGAACTGAATGGAATGACACTTATACACAATGAAATTAGGAGTGAGAGAACCACTTTCGTGACAAACCCTCAAAATCGACAAAAATGTCACAGAAAGCAATAAAGCAAATGCCCCTCAGAATATTTAGAGCCTGCTTAGAGCCGGGTAATGAAGCGCTCTATAAATGCTGTGAATTATTATTACTAGTAACTGCACCATTCTTCGGATGGTAAAAAAACAAAGCTCACCAATCAAGACCGAAAGGAATCAGCACAAAGACAGTGATGTCGAGACACTTTGGGTCATCCACATAAAATCGGCGATTAACAGATAGATAGGATAATATTATTAGTATATTGTGCGAGGTAGTGCGCACCGAGAATTTTTCAGGAAGTGATGATGTCATGGACTCATGACTGTGTTCGTAAAAAATGAAGGATCGGAGGTAGTCAGTTAGCGGGATAAAGCAAACTAAAAAAAATACTTCCACACCTTTTCAAGACTCCAAATCTAAAAGAGAACCTTTTGCGGGTCGAAGGGCAGGCACATGTAAAATTTCAAGCAAATCCGAGCTGTGTGAGCGGCAGTAGCTCTAATTCGATCGTCGAGGCGTGAGAGGCCTAAATCTAGCCTTTTGACAAAGTTTTCTTGGCATGACTGACACTCCGAGATCTAGTCTATAATAAAAATATTTCCTTCCGAGCTTGAAGCACACTCTAAATATTTCTACATAGTTTTCTTGGTATGAATGAATGACATTCATCTCATCTGTATAACACTATACTCGGTATCACTATCAAAGTTTTCTTGGCGTGGCTGGATCGTGAACTCTAGTTTACATTTCCGGTAAGAGGCGGAAATGACGAAATTGACGGAAGTACATTATCACGTCGTATTCGATATCATGAATTGATAACTGATAATTATAACTGAATTTCTGGGAAAAGTAAAGAGTTTCGGGAAAAAATGAGCACGACAGGTACAGGCTTGATATTTTTTACATACATGTGCCAAGTTTTATTTCTCTACGTTGCGTAGTAAAAAAGCCTTTGCGGGAACAAAGTTGGGCCCAAGCTCCATTATTATATGATTATTATTTTGAGACACAATATAATGTATTTCTACGGTACCTTCACCCCCCCCCCAAAAAAAAAGCCCACTCAAAGTAGAACAATCATTATATAATTACAATATAATAAATGACGTAAAATACCGGGGCTAATGATGCAAAGTACAATACTAAATGATATAATTTAACCTCCAGGCGTATCAATATTTTCTGTTTTAACCGAAAAGCACTTCTGAACTTTTCATTTTTCCGTGGAGAATAGAAGAGAGACACGATGTTTGTGTTGATAAAATTGTGGAGGATTTGGAAGTTCATTATTTCACGTCAAATTCAGTTGAAGTAACCACTGCATGAGTTTTTAACACCCACTATGCCGTTCATTCAGGAAAACGACATTGAAATATGGATAAAATTGATAAGCGACATTAAAAAAGTTTTCCACAGAATGTCCAATACTCCCGTGAAAGCTTTTATGGTTTGAAATGCCACATTCGTTCTCTTGATCATGGATCTGACCTGAATAGATACGCCAGCATTTTGTTTTCACAACTGGATAGGCATGTTAACCTAGAAAAGGAAATCAAATAAGATCCTTCAATCTGGAGCATGGGCTTCACTTCCAGTCCAATGCTTTCTCTAACACAAAGGTTTCATTATAATGGACAGTAAACCAATGTGGAATCTAATCTGAGATCACTTCAGTTCAAATGGGTCAGGTCTTGTTTACATGTGTCAGAAATTTTGCTGCCGTGGCTAAGACCACAGCTATGATTGACGTATTGTCTTTTCAGGAAATCTTATTTAAGCATACCAGTCATGGAAAGCAAGACAGGTATACTATAGTGACGCCGTACATTTTGACAGATTTCAAATTGGAAATAATATATCTGCATGCTCCTCTACCCAACCCCCCTCCCCCCCCCCTTTTTTTTTCTCCCACCCCTCCCCCCTCATTGTTTTATGTATTTCTTTTAGGAGCTTCCCTGCCATTGGCATTTACACCTCACTTTTCTGATGTTCCGTTTTCTTGTTCTTGTTTCTGTGTGTTTTTGTGATAGGGGATTCGTTTTTTTTTTAGAATTTTGCCTGGGCAACGGCCTTGTTTAGTCTGCTTTTCTCGAATTTTAACTGCCAAGGTATCTTTAAGGTGTGCAACGTGCACGCGGGCCCTCCGAGCCTTTTGTCCTTATCTGAGAAAACTAGCTACACGACCTTACGTACCATAGGATCGGGGACAGGAACTCACCTCCACCCCCCTCCCCACCAAAAAAAAATAAATAAATAAAAAAATCGAACATGCCTGCACCAACCAGGGATCGAACCCGGTACTTTCGGCATGAGAGGCGAGCACCTTGGCCCCAGACCAATTTAAAGGCTTGTTGGCGTCATAAGTTCTTTGCAGATCAAAGCTGACTTAGGAATGTTTTGAAAGTGTGAAATTTGACTACAATTAAGCTGAGGTTTTCAATGACTTTTTATTCTTATAGTTCAAATGATTTTTCAAATAATTTTTTCTTTATAAGAATCACCATGTCTGCTATTCGTTACAATTTCTTTCTATTTAAGAACCTGATCCTGGTCTTCAACGGGATAGCAGATAAAGATTTACGTTGCTGTCCTTTCTTTTTTTTTTTTTTAAAGAAGTACTTTCTTGCCAAAGCGAGAGTGTAAATTTAGTACAGTGAGCTTACATGGATGAGAAGTGAATAATAAATATTTCCACGATAATCATATCATTTTTTGGAGATTTTCAGCTTCATTTACAATTCCATCACTTTACCGGTAATACCCTGCCCTTTACTTAACCATTAATTTTTCCTACGCTAACAGATGCAGAGTAAGGAAACTCTCCACCCCTATCAAAATAATCAGCCATCGAGTAGTAATCGGTCGCTAACCAGATTTCACTATGTGGGAAAAATCTCAGCCCCACGCAAATGGTAGCCAGGAAATGGTTACTGTCATCACAATAGGATTGGGAGATTGGGTAACTACACCTAGGGGCACCGTAATTGAAAGAACAGTATTCGTTTAACACCCTGTTCTGTTCTCTAGCAGCCCAAACACAATGCGGCAGTTCTCCGTTGTTCTCTGCACCGCTAAAAATACCCGTATTCTATTCCTACTCACCCCGGCGAAAAGCTATGAAAGCTTCTGCAGTGAGCTCATTACAAAGGGATCAGCAGGCTTCCACCCTCGTCTTTGAAAAATGCAACTAATGTACGCCACAAGGTCAACAGACCTGGGTTATGTCTCCTGGAATTCTCACTGTCTTCAATTTTCAAGCAACTAAATTCACTACTGTCCCGAGTAGTGCTAAAAAGAGATGTTGGGCCATAGAGCAAAAAATATTTGCAAAGAGGCGGATGGGCTTTTCCACTATCTATCTATCTATCTATCTATCTATCTATCTATCTATCTATCTATCTATCTATCTATCTATCTATCTATCTATCTATCTATCTATCTATCTATCTGTCAATCTGTCTGTCTGTCTGTCTGTCTGTCTGTCTGTCTGTCTGTCTGTCTGTCTATCTCTCTCTCTATCTATCTATCTATTTATCTCTTTGTATTTGTATTTGTGGGCCTATACTACTTTAATCCCATTTGGGAAATTTGCCTTTGTGCCATTGCAGCCCAGTTACAACTGGAGCAGGCACGTCGCCGCCACAGTGCAGCGCCAGTGGGCCTTTTTTTTTTAGGCGGGGGGGGGGGGGACTGAGGAGAGATGAGGAGGGGGGGGTGGTAGTGATGAATTTTATTTAATTTTGCCCGGCAGCGGCTTGTTCGGCCTGCTCTTTACGATTTCCAACTGCCAGGGTATCTTTAACATGCACAACGTGGACACGGGCCATCCGAATTTTTTTGTCCCTATCCGAGAAGACTAGGTGCTCGATCCTACCCCCGCCCTAATAGGATCAAGGACACGAAAATATGAGAAATATCCCAAACTTCAAACATGCCTGCACCGGCCGGGTTTTGAACCCGGGACCATTGGCATGAGAGGCGAGCACCCTGCCTCTAGACCACCTTTTCCTATCTATCTATCTATCTATCTATCTATCTATCTATCTATCTATCTATCTATCTATCTATCTATCTATCTATCTATCTATCTATTGCCACCAGATAATGTGGCAGGTGAAAACATCGTGACATGATTAGCACACATTCACCGAGCTTTCGCACAAAAGACATGCGTATCACTAGATATAAATAACCCAACAATGTTACGTATTTGTTGTCGATTTGGAACCTCCGTCCGATATCAAAGGTCAGTTTGGCCATCCATTAACCCATTTTACTTTGACTGATTACAAACACATAGCGTGATTACTTTGCGTTTTCTTTCACTCCAAATCTTATCGTCTAATCACAACACAGAACAACTGCTCTAAAATCTTGACGAAAACCACCAAACCTTGGATCCCTTGCACCTGAGACGTCTTCTGTTTCATCTCGTGTTAAATGGCACTTTGAGGGCTCAGCGATTTTAATGAAATGAAGGTTAGCCCTGAATTAAACGAATATCATTTACATATTTCTCCTTTCGTCGCCTGAGCTCCCGTCCCACTTCGGCACTCGCGCAGTTCTCCGTTGGCAGAGGTCGAGGAATCATCAAGAAGCCTCTGGGGTTTTTCTTTGGACTTGAGGATTTAAATCATTTTGGCTTTAGGGACTGTTAACGAGAACAATCGCGAGATGTCAGGATCGGTCTTTCCGGAGGCCTCGTTTTCAATAATTAGACGTTGTAATTGGGTCAGCACCGCGTGAGTCATATTACACTGAGGGAAATTCTTTAACAAAATTGGTGTTTTTACTAACAAAAGAAAAGAGGTGTTTTTTAATCCAGGTTTTTCAATTTGGTTTTCTCCAGAGTTAACGTTTTATTTAGAACTGGTACTGTAATTGCTGGGTTCAATCTGGTTTCTTCCCTTAGACTTCTTTGTTTACTTCTCTCAATACCTAAAGTCACCTACCTTATCTGCCTATTTACCTCCCCGCCCTCCCGCCCCCTAATCTATCTGTCTATATCTGTCCGCCTTTCTGTCTGTCTGTCTATTACTTGATCTGAATGTCTACCAGTCCGTCTCTGCTCCTCCCTGACTGTCTGCCTGTCTGTCTGTCTGTCTGCCTGCCGGCCTGTCTCCCTGCCTCCTGTCTGTCTGTCTGTTTTAATGTCTGCTTTGAATTTCATTTCAGTTACAGCCCCCCCCCTCCCTCTCCCCTTTCCCCCCATATACAAACACTCACACTCACACACACACACATTTATCATTATTCACAAGGTGGGGACAAGGTGGTCTAGAGGCAAGATGCTCGCCTCTCATGCCAAGGGTCCCGGGTTCTAAACCCGGGCAGTGCAGGCATGTTGGAAATTGGATTTTTCTCATATTTTCAAGTCCCTGGTCCTATTGGGGGGTAGGATCGAGTACCTAGTCTTCTCGGATAAGGACGAAAAAATTCGGAGGGCCCGTGTGCACGTTGCGCACGTTAAAGATACCTTGCCAGTTGGAAATCGTAAAGAGCAGGCCGAAAGGCCGCTGCCCGGGCAAAATTGAAAATTGAAATTAATAGATTAAAATTTATCCATATCACCCCCCCCCCCCCGCCAGAATTTATTATTCATTTTTAAATATATATTGTTATTAATAAATATTCAAATATTATTTGAGTTGTGTGTTGTGTGAACTGATGTGAGTTGTGAACTGTTGTGAGTTGTTAACTGCGCCTAACAGGCTGCGTTACAATTTGCTCTGAGATAGAGAGAGAGAGAGTGAGCGAGACAGGGAGAGAGAAAGAAGCAGTGCAGTGTGTTGAGCGCTTCGCAGGCAGCTCCATTCTGCTCTGTGGTTGACATGTTGTTTCTGTAAAGCGCATAGAGCATTTTAAATGGATATGCGCTATATAAATGCTATACATTATTATTATTATTATTACCAATACCAATTATCATCCTTAGTTAATTTCCCACAATTTGCCCCAAACTGACACACGCAGAAGACATCAAAATCCTGTCCTGAAAATACTGGATTTTAACCTGGCCTGCCAGCAAGTAGTCTATCCATCATCATTTCTTGCCGTTTCTGACGCAAATGCACTCATTAGTGCTACTAAAACACGCACAACGCCGATGCAAACTTGACAATTTCGCTATCAAGTCAAGCATTCTTGATTCAAGATGTTCAACACTTTATAGTGTAATTTCGTTGTTTTTTTCTGTCCGTGTCGGTGACGTAAAGCTACTGCTTCCGATAATAAAATGTCAGACCTTCAAGTGATGAAATTAGATTTCTAAAATAAGAAACAGAAAAGAAAAAGAAAAGCACAACTTGACGCAATCACTTTTTAAGATCCTTCGTTTAGTGAACTACCTAGACTGGCCTGGCTTTAGGGCTCATGAATATTTTAACTGTTCAGATATTGAAATAGAATCCTTTGACATTTGCAAAGATTCAAGTAAATTAATTGTTGTAATGCACTGATTGCTTTATGGTCCTTTTTTTTTTTTGTTGCTTTTTTTCATACAGCTTGTTCACATTTTTATTGCCATCATTTCTTGTACTTAACTGAAAAGATATGCTGCACACTTTGACACTCGTTTAAAAAGGCGTTGTGGCACTTATCAGTCTGTTTCACAATTCTGATTAACTCTCACTCCTTTTCATAATACTGAAGCTGCAAAACGTTTAATTTCGAATTCCTCAGTTGTACAAAAAGTGGAATTGGAACAAGCAAGAACTAGGGTAGTGACACAATAACTTTCATGCCTTTTATCTAACTGAAAAGACACCCATTTTTGTGTAAGCCTCTGCCATCAAATATGTATGAGTTGATAACTAACTTTGAGAAAGAAGTGTTCCCAGACACGAAGAACAATTTGCATTGTCCACGAGACAAAAATACACTGTACTTTTCTCAAAGTTTTAGTCTTGTAGCAGAGTTGAACTTTTCCCGTCATTGGAACATAATTTTAAATGTGAGTGGATCTGGCAAATTCCAATTTTTATACCTTTTCAAAAATTCCAAATAAAAAAGTTTTAAGAGGATTTGAAGCAAAAGTCTTGAACTGAGTGCAGAAAAATGGTTAATCTTTTATTTTATAAGCAAATCTCAATCTGTATAGAAAAATATTCTCCTTTAGAGAGGTTTTGACAGGAATTGAGGCTGACACTTAAGACCAATTTCTCCCGATTCACTCACAATTTCTGAACTCAGCAAGTTTTAACCTTCTAGTTCTCGATGTTCCAAAACATGTAAGGCAAGTCATCTGGTGCACAACGGTCCATCTTCTTGTTATTAAAAAAAAAAAAAAATAGTGGCGGAGCATTTATTGTGGTGCAATTTTTTTTTCTCAACGTGACATCCTAAAGGACAGTTTTAAAAATTATAAAATTAATTTTGTTAAGTATCATCTGATCTAACTCCAGTCTTCTCTGTATCGACCAACTCGGTTTAGTTAAATTTCAGACAATCTTTTTTATAATTACAGGACGGTAAAAGTACGATGATGTTTTGTTTTTTTTGTTAAGTGTGTGCATAGTGCGCTGGCACATATGAAATCTGAAGCAAGACTGTAGATTTCTTAAAAACACAGAGAAAAGAAGAGAGAGAGAGAGAGAGAGAGGAGAGAGAGAGAGAGAGAGAGAGTGAGAGAGAGAGAGAGAGAGAGAGAGAGAGAGAGACAGAGAGAGAAGGAGAGAGAGAGGAGAGAGAGAGAGAGAAAGAGAGAGAAAGGTAGGAGCAATGAATTATCTTGGACAATGCCGGCTGGTACCTCATCTATTTTCTAATTTTCTGTTTTTCTAATTAATATTTATAAACAAAAAATATTTTCTAATTTATCAACAAAAAAAAAATTTAGTTATGATTAACATTTAAATAATAATATATTTCCATTTATTTCATCACTTGAAATGTGTCCTGCACTTAAACTGACAATTTCAATTCAGTTTCTCATGTTTCACAATATATTTCTAAAAGGCAAAAAATGTGACAGAAAAAACATGTTTTTGGATAAGACAATCTGTATATCTCGGTGTTAGAGGATTAAACTCTATAGCTGCCCAGCCTTGAACTTTGCTAAGCTCTGCACAGCTTTGGCAGCCACAAAGGCTGCATTATTAAGCAGTCCGCCTACGGAAACCGATTTTCTGAATGAGAGAAAAAGCAAAAACATCTTCTAGAATCCCCGTCACTGACAGAGATTTCGCAATGTGATAACAATACCGTTTCTTTTTATTGAAAAGAGTTCAAGCAGTGCACTTTTATTCACCGTTATTTTCCTGTCTCTTTTCCTGAACGGTGGATTCACGGGTTTGTCCCCGATAATAATGGGAACTTCATCTAGTTTTTTTTTTAAAAACTAGCTGAGGTCCCCGGCCCTGCCGGGGATAAATCGGTTTGAATATTGGTTTCAGTTCTGGGTGGTTATTATGGACCTGCTTCATCTGGCCTGTTCCTATTTGTTTATTTTATTTTTGTTTGTTTGTTTTTAAATAAGTCTTACTGCTCTGCCTTTGTGAGTTGACACTCTGCGCATCCCGTACAACTGCATGATTTGCGCACGGGTTAGTGTGTTTGATAGTGAACACATCGCAGGTAATGATATCGACACCTCAAAATGGCGAACCATGACTCGAAATAGATCTGAATGATGGCGAAACAATAAATTTCCAATAAAAAAAACTACAGCGATTTGAGACTTGTATGCCTACCGATAGTACGTTTTTTAGGGGGCATGCTGCATCAGTGCATGCTAGATCTAGCTCTCACAGACATTACTGTGATTATGAATCGAATTCCGGGGCCGGAAGTGGAAAAGCGATTAACAAAGAAAGAGGTCATAGGTTAACGAACGGACAATTCGGATCAAACGCTCTCGCAAATTTACTGTTCCATTCTTATCGCATTATTGGAATAACTCACGAATCCCATAAGCTTTTTTATGCCTATGTACATAGGAACACTGGTCAGTATCGTACAATTGTGTGTGCCAAATTTCAGTTCAATACGTCCAGTAGTTTTTGAGTCCATAGGGAACAAAGGGGTTTTCTTACATTTTTTTTGTATAGAAGACGTTTATGAGAGCTTAGATAGACACATATTATTATTATAATTATGACCTTGCATATGAATGTGATTAACATTATTATCATTATCATTTTGTTACAATAATGATAATAATAATAGTAATAAAATAATAATAATAATTAAAACTATTCTCATTGTTAGTATTTTAGTCAGAGAACTTTATTCATTTCATAAATTATACCAATTACAGCGTTTTGTGGTTGGCATCAACAATGTTGGCCAACAATAGTTGTCTAGTTCCAGCTCTGTTTTCGACAATACTATCAAAGATCTTATTGTTCTCAGCACACATACACACACCTTATAATTTAACAAGGACTGTTCATGTGGGTCAGCTTTCAAGATTACACTGGAGATAACCTGTATTGTTTCTGTTTCTCAATGCCCGGATCTTTGCTCCAAAATTTCAAAACAGATAATATTTACAACCCGGATGTTAAATTATTACTGGACTAGTATTATTGATTAGAAGTAACATAGTAAATACAAATGATAGCTAAATAATTCTGCCCAAATTATAAATTTTCGTTCTCTTTATTTGGGTGAAGTTAGTGTGGTAAAAAAAACAACAAAAAATCCTGAATTTCCGGAAGTATTTTCATGTCTTCTTTTCAAAAAGACTCTGAAAAAGTTATTGTGGCCAGCTGGCCAAACTATCCCAAACTCCCACTTTTTCCGGGAAAAAAAAAACATTATGCAAACAAATTTAAATCCACTGGTTAATTTGTGTATGAAAAACGAACAACAGATGAAAAGACAAGAGGAAATACTTTGGTTTGTCACTTCTAACAATACAAACTTCACGAGTTTTCACTGATTTTTGCAAGAAAATTTACCTGAACAAGGCAAATTCAAGAATTGGAGCAATAATAAAAAAGTATGTGAATGTTTCACACCTCCTTTCAATCCCTCACCCCTCCCGCCCCCAGGTCAAATATTCTTGCTACGAGTTCCTGTATTCAAAGGAATCAGGCGTTATTTAATGGATTCGTGTTCATTCAGCAAGTCCACGCAAGTAAATTGTGATGGGAAAAAGATCATGGAACTAGCGTTTTACATCCAACTATCTGGTAATTTACATGGATTTCAAGTCATTTGGCTTTCTGCGAGTGTTTAACTCTTGAGTTCCCGATCTGGGGTAAATTTCGCTTATCCACTGTGCTAATTTACTCTTTCTGGAGTTGTACATATTTCTATTTATTATTCAAACAAAAACAACAATTTCAATTTCGGAAGAAAATTTGAAGTAGGCCTATTTCGTATAACATAACATTCTTATCGTTGTATGTTATTATTTGCACTGTTATTGTTGTATGTTATCATTTGGATTGTTACTGTTGTATGCTACTGAATGTATTGTATTTGTTGTATGTTATTATTTGCAGGTGTTATTGTTGTATGTTTTTATTATCGTTTACTGTTGTTTCCCGTTTGCCAGTTACTTTATGATAGAAGTTGTTATTGTTGTTGTTGCAGTTGTTGTTTTTCAATCTGGTTGTACCATCCAGGGCGTTGCAAGAAGAAAGAACTTTCTGTCTGCAGCTAGCTGGGAAGCCTCTCTTGACGTAATGAAGGTAACGCCGTGGGTCGACACAGCTTCTTTGGCGCCAATGGTCCAGGTCTTCCATGGTCTACGGTAGGAGTGTAAAGTCAAATTACTGAGCAAAAGAGGGTGAAAGTTTGTTTACTCTTGACAAGTTGCCTGGCGTAAACAGGAGGAAAAAAGCTGGGAACCCCTGGTATAAGTGAATAATTGGTGACCTTAGTTTTTGTCTTTTTCTATGTACATTTTCTGAAAAACTGGAGATATTTAAGTATTTTGTATTTGTATTTGTAAAACTCTTTAATCCCATTTGAGAAATTTGCCTTTGTGCCATTGCATTCCAGTTACAACTGGAGCAGGCACGTCGTCGCCACAGTGCAGCGCCGGTCGGCGATTCTCTTTGGGGGGGGGGGGGCATGAGGGAGGGGGAGGGAATGGGGGGTGAGGGAGGGGGGGGAATGGTAGGGATGAAATTTATTTAATTTTGCCCGGGCAGCGGCCTATTCGGCCTGCTCTTTACGATTTCCAACTGCCAAGGTATCTTTAACGTGCGCAACGTGCACACGGGCCCTCCGAATTTTTTCGTCCTTATCCGAGAAGACTAGGTACTCGATCCTACCCCTCAATAGGATCAGGGACACGAAAATATGAGAAAAATCCCAAACTTCCAACATGCCGGCACCGGCCGGGTTTTGAACCCGGGACCCTTGGCATGAGAGGCGAGCACCTTGCCTCTAGACCACCTTGTCCCCAGGTGTAGTATGTAGAAGAGGTGGAGCAAATGCACACTTAGACACTTGCTTAAAATGTGTTGTGGTATTTATCAATCTGTTTCGCACGTCCGATGTATTTAAACTCCTTATCATAATAACTAAAGCCGCAAACGTTTAAGGTCGAATTTCTCAGTTGTGCAAAAAGTGAACTTGGAGCAAACAAGAACCAAGGTCTCGAATTGAAGGAGGGCGATGTGAGATCAGCTTCCGTGAGTGTTGCCAATGACTCTCAGCATCTTCGGCAGGAAAAAATAGGAGACATCTGTCAGGATTAGGATTTGAATTGCCGTGCTAGGTCACGCATTGTTTATTACATGGCATCATTGATTTTAGCCAGTGCAAACGTCCTTGAACTATTCCCGTGGACAGTTTGTTTTTGTAACGCTTTTCTTAGAGATGGAAAGAAAGTGGGTCAGGATAGAACGAATGGATAAATTAACAGTGACGATGCAGTTTTCGACCCCGTGGTTTGGGTGTACTTTAACAGGGAAAGACGGGGCGAATAAGGGGTGAATAAATTCGTACATAAAACGTTTAGGGTGTAGAGACTTTGCGAAAGGTTTTGACATCCTAAGTCTGACTTTGTCTGTTACTATTAATAGAATCTATTGGCGCTGCGAGCGGAGCTCGAAGTGGATGCACCAATCAAATTTGAGCAGTCACGTGATTTGCAGAAGATAAGCGGTGACATGTTTATGCTACCTCACTCCATGCAGCGTATCCTATTCTGCGAAGGTGTCGGCTAAGGTTCAGCCAGAGGGAACCATAAGACTGTTAACGTCATGTCTATGTCCTGGATAGACAATGAAAATAACCCACAGCTCTTTTCTCCAGTTCCCTGAAATTGTTTCAGGGAACCAATCGTAAGTCCATCAAAATGATTCGAGATGATGTGAATCTGACCCTAACTTCCCAGTAGAAGTGCGACCAAAGGAATGCAAGACCATAAAGTTTTACTTGCAATTAAGATCTAGAACGAGTGACTGATATACACATTTGTAAATTGTAATTGATGTGTCTGGATGAGGCTGGGGATTGCCAGCCCATCCTAGAACAGATCTAGATCTATCTTAACTACGTCAGTGTGTCTTGACGGTTTGATCCTTTATAAGCAGTTAAATGAGTTAATATTGTCGTCTGAGACATAAGTATATTATTTGTGAAGTAGTAGGCAGTCTATATTTCTGAAGATAAATAATTACTAAGTAAACTGTGAATGAATCAGAATGATATAGAGTCTCAAATCTCTTAAGACTCTAGAGGAGATTTATAGTTATGTATTTTAGTATTTTCATTTGATGCTGCTGATGTTGTCTTTTGATATGTAAGATAGACGAAATTGTTAGGACTTTTAGGTAATAAATTTGTGGCCCTACAAGGTCCTTGATATAACTTACTCGAAATTGTTATTAGTGTATGTGGCATGGTATGGCAGAGTAATTTCTAAAACCTCTCGATTTAAATGCAGTCGAACACCTAAATTTATAATTTAGTAATCCCCAACGTAACACTCGAGGGCACACCCCTCTTCCAACTCGTAACAACATCAGTGGCCACAGTGACATGAACCTGGAGCTTCAACCTCAGAGCTGATGACATATAATTGCTCTCTGGTTGGATAATTGTCTAACTCATTATGAAAACATTTCGGAAAAATTGCCTGGGATATTAAATTTGGCCTTTCACGCCTGCTACGAGATAGACACAATTGAGGTTTCTTGTTTGTACTTTGGAAATGAATCCCATGTTTTTGTTTAGATCAGCCATTTGACTTGACGGTGAGTTGAACATCTACACATGCCTATCACTTCCCAGTTATGGCCAAAGTAAATCAATAAATAAATGCATACATGAATAAATACGAAAGTATTATAGAGTAGAAGTGAGAAAATGAAAAATGACATTTTCAGCCGATCCTGATGGAGGCCACAAAAGTTTGATATGACTATACCAAAAACCAGTATAATTACAGTCTTCAAGTTGTTTGTTGTTGTTGTTTTCGATTGAAAATGGATGTTGGGAAAAATGAATCAATAAGTAAATAAATTAATTTTTTAAAGAATGGACGTGACAAAAGCTGGGTAGATCTAGTTTTTAATTCATCTTAATGGCAACCCATAAACACTTTTATATTGCAATACCAAAAATCAACACATTTACGGGCTGTGGAGTTTTTTTCTCTTTCATTACTGCATTATATGTGGCTGGATGTTATGATCGTCAACTGATGGTCCACGTCCCTGACAACGAAAGAAAAAAAAATCAACATAACACTAATAACAGCAACAACAAAACTCTTAGCTCTGGCTATTACTGTTAGTGTTACTTCTCTTCCTTTTTTCACTATGGACGGACAAATTTGCCATATCTTTCATCTTGGATGGTCAATAAAATCTTTTTAGGACTCTTAACCAACCATTCAGCAACACTCACATACAGATAGGTATACAAACAATATTATTTTAACCATAACAGTCCTTTCATTTACAGGGCTTAATCTGTCTCATAGTTATATGAAGACATTGCATTTACGGACCCTGTGCTAAATTGCACATTTCAATCAGGCTGCAGGCAGTTCTGCTCCAGAACCTTTTATTACATTCATAAAAATACAAAACATGAAAAATCCACTGTTGTTCTTCCAAACACAACATTACTGATCCCCCCCCCGCCCCCCCCCCCCCCCCGAAAAAAACAGATGGGAAGATTGTGACTAATGAACTGTGTTTGAAAAGCACAATCATCTTTCGTGACTTTCATAAGAATCCTCTCAATGACGTAAAATTCCATTCATGAACTAACGTATTTTTTCTCTCATTGCTTTAGGAATGACGAATTTTCAGTGAATTTCCCCCAAGGGATAATACAGGGATTCCTGTCTCATCCTATCTTATCTCATCTTATCTTATTTTATATAAAATCTGGTTGGACTCTGGTTGGGTTTTTCCAGAGCTCGTTCGCCTTCTGTTTTACCCGTTTCTGCTTGCAAATGACAATTTGATGTTATTTTGAGAATGACACGGGTTTGAAGCTATATCGGTGCATTTTAGAGTTGCATAGTGGTACGAACATTAGCTTGGGAAAACGAACAGTATTACCATAATATGCACATTGCGTGCTTCCCGTGAAAAACACGACGGTTCGCTTTCGTGCCTTGAAAATAAAGTTGTTACACCAAACACTGGGCCGCCACAAATAGAGTTCAGTGGCACTAGAATTTTAAGACGCAATAGAATAATGGTTTTCGGAACCCCCATCTGGTTTTGCCCCCCTCTCTCTCTCTCTCTCTCTCTCTCATGAAAGCGCAATTTTCAGTTTGCCAAATTTAACCACACAGAATGTTATTATTTCCTCCTTTTTCTGAAACTATTTTTCAGAAGCGAAATAGTGCATTGCAAGCACGTTCATTATTTCCAGCATGCCAGGGCGTATTTCGTGACTCGTGAACAGAAAAAAAAAAAAAAAGGAAAAAAAAAGGCCAAAACAGACTGGTACTTGATGGCACTCCCGCTGTGGTTTGTGGGACATAAATCTGGGTTGAAATTAATAAATTTATCCCCCCCTTATAATGCCTGTTTGCATAAGCGGAAATGACTCGTTCAGATTGGCGTGTGGGTGATGCAGTGACTGGAATATCCACAGAGTTGACACCAGAATCTCGGGTAAAACGTCCCCGCGGTGTCTTTCCTCTTGCATTCAAAATGCACTGAATATGGCTCACTATGATGAAATGGACCTGACCTAAAAAAATCAATCATTCTCGGCAATAAGGTAAAAAAAATAAAAACAGCAAAACTGAATGAGAACAAGCGGGTGGGAGGATGAGGAAGAACTCAGAAGGAAGACGGAGACGCCTAATCATCCACTGGTCTTTGGAAACGAATATCCTGCGGCAGCGCTGGTAGCTTTTGTTACGATCTCTATTCTATCTCGGCTCGTTTGAAGATTTACTGGTTCTACTCCTGAACAAAGAAAATACTTGCACCCGATTCGACGTATAATATATTATGTAAGAGGATGACATTTAGGTAGATGAACTATACGCAAAGTATGTGAAGCCGTGGTTCTCCATAGTTCCTGGGTCTGCGTCCCTTTAATCATGTGATGGTGAGGGGGTGGATAGGATGATCTAGTCCGGTGGGCTTTTCTTCGTGTGTTGTTTTTTTTCTTCCTTTCTTCGTCACTCTGTTGTCCAAGGGTTTTGATCACAACGGATCAATTGGGTAGAGATGGACGCACAATCTTTCAGAATGTTCAATCATGACCCTGTGAATAGACGGGAATGTAGTCCCAGTGACCCAATAGTGGTTTATACAATAGTTGAAGGGATGTAATAATATTGTATTCTTTGTTTTCGTAAGACTAGGAAGTGGGCAACTGAGCAGAATGGATTGGAAAGATATTATTTGGATGAGTTTGGCATTTGAGTGAGTGGTGAGTGAATTTCTGTGTGCCCGAATGCATGAATGAGGTAGTGAGTGGGCGAGTGGATGGCCGGATGAATGAGTGATTGAGTGATTGATGGGCGGAAGGATTGGTTGAATAAATTATATGAGTGAGTGTGTGAGTAAGTGAGTGAGTGATTGAGTGGGTGAGTGAGTGAGTGAGTGAATGAGTGAATGAATGAATGAATGGCGCGAGTGTGAATCGCAGCCATGGATGGTTGGATATGTCAGCCACTCTGCTTGGCACCCAGGCGTTGCCAGAGTTAGTCACATTATATAGTGGATGAAACCAGGTTGAGTGGAAAATGGAAGGCCGTTGGTGGTGATGTTGTCCAGGGCACCATTTCCGCTCCAGATGAGTTCCACGTCCTGTAGTCACCGAGAAAACAAACTACAAATCAATGGATGTAGCAAGTATTCACTTTCACGCCACTTGCAGGCCCCATTCATCACAAACTGAACAAATCACATTAAGCTTTCTTATGAGGCTTGTGTGCCTATTTATAGCTTTGGATCGGCACGACAAGTACCCACGATACACATTTAGTGAGGTTTTTTTTTTTCGTCCTATATACTGAATAATATTATTATACCGTCGGGTATTTGCCGTATTGTTGAATGTGCATTTTTGCCTTTTGGAGACGAACGAGGATTGAAGTTTGGCCTGCAAAAGGGCTAAAACGCATAAAACATGACGTCACAAACACATACCTCGAAAAGTTTTTAACCGATTGGAATGACACTTATACCTAATGAAATTAGGTGTGAGAGAATCACTTTCATAGCAAAACCTCAGAATCGCAAAATGTCGCACGCAACAATAATTAAGGCAAATATCCCCCGACATATAAAGTAAAGATTTTTGTCATACGAGTAGTTTTAAGTGATATATATATTTCACCGAATTCATGAAAGAAATTACTGTGATAGAATGATTAACACAAAACTGCCATTTTTCTCTTATGCTTCTATCTGAAGTATATAATTTATATTTTCTTTCCCTTCGTTTTGTCTCTACATTTTCTCCGCATATTTGTACTCCTCACCCTTCCTCCCCTATCTTCGCATTAAAAAAAAAAAATTCATTTCAGTCAAATAGTATTTAATTTAACATTTTCAAGTCCTTGTGATTATGTTTCATTCACTTTTTTTTTTTTTTGTGCAGTTAATTTAATCTTTTCATAGCGGCATTACGAATTGATGATAGTGGGATAGTTTAACAGTGTGGGGGCGGTCGATGGTAGAAATTAGTTTTGTTGCAACACCGATCATAATTAAGCTGGTATTTTTTAACATTCATGGTATCCCAGCCCACAAATCTATGGAAATAAGACGAGTAGGTTTGACGTCAAGTTCCTACGTAGATCCGCTGGATCGTGCAGACGTCAGTTTAATGTAGGGACTCCGCCCTTACGGTAATCCTACCAAACCTACGGAAAGTCTATGTAAATTCGCGTCGTTTCGACGTGGAGACTGGTGTTTGTTGGGATGAAACAAAAAGTTTGGAACCACTCTTCCTGCCGGAAGCCAATGTTTCACGTTGGACCGGACGCAATTATAGCGGTCGTAACATGCCGCCAGATATCTATCTCTGGATGTCCCCAAAACCCGCTCACGGATTAACAACTAACAATTCAGTTATTTGCGCATTTTTCTGATTATACCTCTCTGTCTCTCTCTCTCTCTCTCTCTCTCTCTCTCTCACTCTCTCTCTTATATAACCCTGAACAATTGCAACTCTACGTGAATTTCACCTATTGCCAGATTTCAGAAAGAACCGCTCAGTAGATTTCGATTCTATTAATATAAAGGCTATTTTTTGTTACTTACGTTATTGCCAGATGTGTTATTTTTACTGAAGTTCCATGTCATGTTAATTCACGTAATGTGCCTGTTGCTGTGTTTATGTTGTCTTTATGTAATGATGCTTAAGATGTGTGTACCATGACTGTGTATGCTTTTAAACGCCGTATGGAAAAAACACTCAAGGGATAATAGAGTGATTCTTATCTCCCTCTCCCTTTATCTCGTATAAGATACAATATGGAGTGAATAGTAAGCCCCCGTAGCAGTCAATTCTTCCAGTATTTTATATTTTTTTGTATTTGTATTTGTGTACTTCTTTAATCCCATTTGGAAAATTTGCCTTTGTGTCGTTGCTGCCCAGTTACAGCTGGGGCAGGCACGTCGTCGCCACAGTGCAGCGCAGGTCGGTGGAGTTTTTTTTTGGGGGGGGGGAGGAGGGAGTGGTAGGGATGAATTTTATTTAAGACTGCCCGGGCAGCGGCCTGTTCGGCCTGCTCTTTTTGATTTCCAACTGCCAAAGTATCTTTAACGTTTGCAACAGACATACAGGCCCTCCGAATGTTTCGTCCTTATCCGAGGAGACTAGGTGTTCGATCCTACCTGCTCTAGGATCAGAGACAGGAAATTATGAGAAAAATTCCAAAAATTCCAACATGTCTGCACCGATCCGGATTCGAACCCGATACCCTCGGCATGAGAGGGGATCACCTTGCCTCTAGACCACCGTGTCCCAGTAGTAAACATAACTTAACCCACTCTCAGACGGTGATGTGCTAATTCTTTATTCGTGATCGTATCAATATTTTGACATCGATTATCATGCGATTAAAAATTTATAACAGCTGGTGAACTGTAGCACACATTACAGTGAAGTGTGTGCGGGAACATTTACATCGTTATTGATTTTGAGAAAAAATAATGTAGCGATGAATTAAGTGTCTCTCAAAGTAATGCGATAATTCAGTCAGGGGCAGAGCGAGATCAAGTGCGAGATTCTAAAGATGATAAATAATTTTGTTTCGCTTTACATTCTATTTTGTACTTAAAATTCAAAACACAAAATAATGAAAACAGTTTTAAAGGAAGCACATCACAATATTTTGTATTCAAAATCGAAACACAAGGAAGACAGAGCTGTAAAGAAGTACATCATGTTATTTTGTATTTTAAATTGAAACACGGGGAAGAAAATATAAGTTTACTATAACCTAAACTCATGAATCCATAACGTGTTTAAAATCAAGTCGAGTCGTCATTGTTCTTCGAGGGCCGCGCGTTAAAGTAAAAAAAAAAAAATATGAGATTCAACTTCGATCGCAGAGGGATTTTAAATTCAAAAATTAATTGCTGAAGAGGCTCCACTTTGTGAGAATTTACTCAGAGAGCGGCGCCTGCTCCCCCGGTGGCTCTGCCTCCGTCTCCAAATTCAGCACCTGCATCAACATTGTTTGGAATCAAAATCACGCACCACCAGAATGTATGCAAACTGAGAGATGTGCATGTTTTGCATTTTAACCTGTGTTTGATAGCTCATTGTCTGATCTCGTATTGGTTGGAACTGTGTGTGTATATGTGTATGTAGGTGTACGTGTGTTTATAATGTATGTGCGCGCGCATGTGTGTGTGTGTGTGATTGTGTGTTCATAGCGCACGAGCGCGGGTTCCGAAATCCATCCCTTATCAACTTACAGTATTTACTATGTCACTATGGATACTACAATTTCACCCTTCCAAACATACACACGTACGAATCTCCTCCTCTCAAACCTCCTCAGTAACTTAAGATAACTGTGCATTGTTTGGCAACAAGACAAAGGATAATATCTATTTCAAGAAAAAAAACGCCGTTCTTTAGGTCCGTTTTTTTTTTTCTCCATCTGCGTCAGACAGTAAGCTAAAAAGGTCCGCAGTAAATTACTCTATTTTTGTACCCTGTCTGGGACTGCTGCTACAAAAATTCTCACTGAAGAATTTCAACGCGAGTGGATTAATTTCAAAGCGAAAGGCAACCAGCAGGGGTTGGGGAGTCAGAATAGAACGCAGATGATGAAGACGGTGACCAGAATAGACTTTAATATCTAGCTGCTGTTGGATGAAACCAGATCTGGTTGTGTCAGGGACATTTGATAAATTACGGTTCTGAGCAGCAGCGGGGGTGAGAGAAGCGTATTAATATTCCAGAAAAGTGTGGATTATAAAAGTTAATTAAGTCGCTGGAAATCTTAATCAGATATCTTGACGTCATTGTTCTTCCTGGATGCCGTATTGGATTTTTATTTGTTTTTTTTTTTGTTGTTGTTGACAAAGAGGAAGTTCGAAAAAGTCAGTGAAATATTGGATGAACTGAGCTCGTAACCTCGGATTTTTTTTTTTTAGTCGCAGTAGCACTGTCATAATTTTACATCATAAATTTACCATTATATCAAGCATTCTTTACATATTAATATTATGGGCCATGGACCCAGGCCCCGATCAGCGAGCAAATTGTGTGCACGTTGGTTTTTTTTTAGTGGTGCGAAGAAGGCAGTGTCTCATCTTATCTTTTCTAGTATCTTTGGTGTATGTAAGGGGTCTGTCGGAGGCAGGTGTGCGGATAATGGACTGGTGAACTATTATAGTGAGTGAGTGAGAGAGATATACGGGTTTTCTAACCCAGTCATAAAAAAAAATTAAAAAAATTAAATGATCAATGATAACAATTTAATGTGATCATAAGCTGCTTCTGCTTGTAACATTACTAATTGACCCGTTGACTCGGACAATACACAGATGTGATATCTAAACTGATATTCAACCACCAGTGTGTAAAGAGAAAGAAGAAAACAAAACTCCCGTTCATACCTTTCTACTCTACTCAAACAAAAATGCGTCTCTTCTTTTACAGCTCAAAAAATCGTAAAAAATACATAGCATTAACCCCTTCACTGCCATGCCCGAGAAATTCTCACTCTCCCGACTCGCCATTATTATAATTATACAGAGGAGATCCTATTCACTAAAAACCATTGCCATTTCTAGACAATAGGTGTAAAAAAATTACATGTACTACAGGTACATGGAAACAGTCTTTTCTCCTGCATCATACCCATGTAACATGTCGCCCGGCAGCGAAGGGGTTAAAGGCTGAGTTTTGTCCAAAATGGGTGAGTCCACGTGATTGATCGTCAACGTTTGTAGCAGTACATAAAATTTCATGACTTTTGGTCATGTAGTCAGGAAATTTCAGGTACTTACATGTTCATCCTCTTGTTGCATTAAAGATTGGTCGGAAGTACTCGTTGTGGACAATTAAGTTCATTCAAATATCGGCAACATCAGAAAAATTGAATCGGAATTTTACAAGTGCACATCCAGGCTTGAGTACAAAGGTCAATATGTTATGGAATCGATGAAGTGGGGGTACTTCTTACATCATTTCTGAAGGAACATGAGATGTTGTAAGAGCATATCAAGTCCAGGACACGAAGATTAATGAGAAGTGTGAGTGGGCGAGATTAAAAGTATCGATCTGTATATGATTATAATTAATTTTAATTTATTTCAGTAATTTTAATGCCGTCTCCAGAATTAATCATTATAGTGACGTCACAAGGATCACATTTAGAACATGATGGATGGGAAATGACAATAAACAAAGAAATAATTTCCTTCTGATAATTCATCTCTGTCACTCCGCAATGTTATTTTGGTGTGACAGTTCGCTAATCCGTTATGTCACTGTTGTATAAGGTTCCAAGTTGTGTGTGATGGAGGCAACTGGATAAACATTAAGTCACATTAAAAAGAGGATAGACACAGAGCTAAGCAGGCAGACAGACAAACAGACAGACAGATAGAAGGGGAGACAGACGGACGGGGGGATGGGAGGGCAGGCGGACGGGCTTTTCAGAGGAGAGAGAGAGGAGGCGAAAGAGACAGTGAGTGAGTGTGTGTATGAGAGAGAGAGAGACAGAGAGAGACAGAGAGAGAGAGAGAGAGAGACGCTTTAAGAGAAAGATTATTGTAGAGTATTGTCAATTACTGTGATGCCACACAAGTGAGAGAAGGGAAGGAAGTGGAACCGGTGGAGTATTATTTTAAGTGCTTTCATCGACCGTCTGAATGATAAACTGTATCTGCATAATATTATTATAATCATGATTAATGTCATCATCAGTCTTCATTATTATTACTGTTGTTATTATTCTCATTATTAATATTAGTAATTGTCGACCCGCGCATGATGAAGCTTGCAAATGCTTTGTAGTAAGCCCAACTGTGTATATTATCTACATTTAGGTCACCTTGGTAATGGGATTTGGCGTCATTGCAAAGATTAACAGAACTTATGGGTAAACCACAATCCTCAGCAGAATAAACACATGATAAAGTCGCTCTTCGACTAGCAGTTCGTAGACGGAGACGAAGGGTGAACATTCCGATTACCCTTTTTCGATTTTAAGCAACGAAAATGCATCTCATTTTTACGGCTCTAAATAACGTGAGTAAATAATTTCAAATACTGAATTTTGTTCAAAATGGATGTGTCCAAGTAATTCGTCGTCAAAAATTAGGGCAGTACGCAAAGATTCAATTCTTTTGGTCGCAAAGTAACGGAGGTTTAGGTGCTTATAAAATTCACCGTCTAGCTCCAGTATAATAATGATGATTAATAGTAGAAACCAAGATTTTGGGGAAAACTCAGCTAGTTGAGTGTAGGTCAACAATCAAAAAGAATGGTGAGTGGAGAAGGTGAGGCAAGCAACTGGCCATGAGTAAAGCTCAGACTACTCATATCAACTGACTAGCACGAAATGCAATGTTTGTCTCACTTATGAGCAAGGTTAAGGTCACAGAATTTGGGAATTTTGGGTAAAATTGGTGAAGCCTATTACAATATATTATCTGAAAATAACAACTTCGGAAACGTTTTATTACTACTCTTCATTGAAACAACAGCAGTAACAGCAAACATAATCTTGTCCCAGTATAGAACATCGCATTGCAGATGCAGATTTTAATATTCTATTTAATGCGGTGCAGAACTGGAATATCAAGCTGATTATTACAGATTCCTAGAGATGGACGGAAGACGGAGGGAAAGAGAGAAAGTGATGATGAGAAAGGAGAAGTTGTTCAGTGATCGAATGTGATTGGAGAGGGATCTCTAGTTTCATGATTAGAATTTGCATAATCAAGTCAATAGAAAAAGAGAAGAGCAGTGTTAAAACAACTGGAGCAAGGACTCCGTATTAAAACGGGATTGGCTGAGAGGTTTGGGTGTGGAGGCTGTGTCGCAGTTGTTTAGAAATGTACGGATGGAGAGAGAGGAGGAGAGGTGGGGACTTGAGAGGATGAGGTTGTAAGGGGGTAGGGGTGGCAGAGAGAAAGGGGGAGAGAGAGGGGGAGAATGAGAAAGAAGGAGGGAAAGGGAGGGGGAATGAAAGAGGGAGGCAGAGAGGAAGAGAGAAGGAGGGGGGCAGACGTAGAGCTCTTGAGTGTGTTTGTGTATGTGAGAGAGACAGAGAGAGAGAGAGAGAGAGAGAGAGAGAGAGAGAGAGAGAGAGAGAGAGAAAGAGAGGGAGGGAGAGAGAAGGAGGGAGGCAGGGGTAGAGCTCTTGAGTGTGTGAGTGTATGTGTATGTGAGAGAGAGAGAGAGAGAGAGAGAGAGAGAGAGAGAGAGAGAGAGAGAGAGAGAGATAGAGAGAGTTAGACTATTACTTTGTGACATACATTTTTTTTCTCTTTTTTGCTACATTTGTTCCAAGCCCAGTTGCAACCCTAGATTTATTTCTCTCTCTCTCTCTCTCCCTCCTCCTCCTTCCCCTCTCCCCTCCCCATTTTAACTCAGATCTAAATCTGCAGTAATGGCCAATGCTTATCACTACCACATGAGATATTTGTTATCACATTCTACGGTTAATGTAATTTACGATGTATTCAAGAACAACATGAAAGATAGCCGCCTTTAGTAAAACTGACTTTCTTTCTACAAAGTCAACAGATTTGACACAATCCACTGCCTGTGGGAGGCTAATTCTGTGGCCACCACTGCCTTGTTTATGGATGAATGAGAGATGAAAAATTCATCGGGCAAACACGGCCTACATTTCCGGGTGTCTGATAGTCCTGCAGTTTGGATGCCGTTGATAGAGATTTCTCTACTGAACTTGGTGTGAAAGCAAAGCTGCTCATGCTAAGAAGATAAATAGAAAAACTAGAGACTTAGGGACAGAAAATTACAGGGATGGATAACAGTGTTTGCTGAAAGTGTGGATTTATTTTAACATAAAAAAAAAACACTTTTTCCTTTGAGTATTCGGGTTGAATTTAGGCATGTGAGAGAAAATAAATACTATAAATTCAAATCTGCGACAAATTCAAATCGGATAATGGCAAATGTCCTGCTATTTGTAGGAACCCTTCCCCTTCACTCCTTCACCTGGACCCACCCATCCAACTCGGTCCCCCTCCAGAAAAAAAGCCCAAAACTTGAACACGATCAGGAAAATAATATAATTATTTTATAGCCCACAGACCACAGAAATGACACGCAAAGCCCAACATCGCAATTGTCAGGCGGGAGTAACTGCAATAATTATGCTCCAATTTCTTCTGTTTTCCATATTTTTGAATGGCTGAACAGTAGAACGATACTCGGACTTGACACCACTGAACATTCGTTTTGAGAAGATTTTGGTCCCTCTCTTGTCATCATTTCGCTTGGATGCTTTTCGATCAGTCCGATCACTTTAACAAATTATTCCCAATGGTTCCGACTTCAGGACATGAGTCAAACGTCCACGGGAACTCATAGTTTCTTTGCTTTGTGGACACCCGTCCTTGGTCCTGTTCTTCTAGGTATGAAGAAGGTCTCGGTTCGGGGTCCGCGCACGTGTGACGCTCTAATGTTTGGCTTGACAAGCCATGGTTGGCTTTATGGAAACCCACTCTGACAGGAGCATTGAGAACTGAAAAGAGGCGTCAGTGACTCAAAGGATCAATGTGTGAGCTGTATTTAGTTCCTTGACAGTTCAGGACTTTTTATAAGGAGCGACATGGTGATGGCTTGGTGTTTTTTTATTTGATCAAAAGGAAAAGGAACAGCGTTTGTAGTGTAGTTTAAACGAGCAGTGAGTGAGTAACTTCCAGGAGTGCGAAGTAGCTGCGCGTAAGACTATTGGATAGGGCAAAAAGTCAGAGTTTTGCCTTTCTCGCTTGGATTGAACAGGGTTGATGCATTTTATGTTATAGCTGAAACTTTATAGATTTTATAAAATCAATCCTCGAGCTGAAAAATCTCTTCGGTTATTTTATTGCCTGAGACAGAAACATCAGGCTCCAGTGCAATGCTCAAAGAAGGGACAAAAAACAAAAGGAATTATGAATGAGAGGTTGTTTATAACTAATGTCCAGATAAGTGATCTACTGGTGTTGAATCAGAACATTATTACTGGTCTCAGGAGTCCACCTCTTGTCATTTGTGAATAAAACGCAGACACACACACAGACAACTCGTATCTAAATCTGTTATATATTATCTATAACATGTTTGATTTTAAGGTACACCATGTCCGAAAGAAGAAATGGTTGTACGGATACTAAGAAAGCGAGACTTATTTGTATTATCAAATCATGACCTTAGTATACTGGAGCTGGATTGTGAACACGTAAGCATTTAGAACTCCGTGACTAAGTGACCACAAATTATGAAACTTGGTGCACTGCTAGGCTTCAGTTCTGGATGATAAATTACGTGGACACATACATTTTGGACAAAATTCTGCCTTCCATATTGTTTATTCACCATTTTTGTAGCGAATAGAAAAGTGCAAAACACTTTGTATTTGTATTTGTATTTGTATAACTCTTTAATCCCATTTGGGAAATTTTGCCTTTGTGCCATTGCACCCCAGTTACAACTGGAGCAGGCACGTCGTCGCCACAGTGCAGCGCCGGTCGGCGTTTTTTTTTTTTTTTGGTGGTGGGGGGATGAGGGGGAGTGGGTGGTAGGGATGAATTTTTATTTAATTTTGCCCGGGCAGCGGCTGTTCGGCCTGCTCTTTACGATTTCCAACTGCCAAGGTATCTTTAACGTGCGCAACGTGCACACGGGCCCTCCGAATTTTTTCGTCCTTATCCGAGAAGACTAGGTACTCGATCCTACCCCTCAATAGGATCAGGGACATGAAAATATGAGAAAAATCGCAAACTTCCAACATGCCTGCACCGGCCGGGTTTAGAACCCGGGACCCTTGGCATGAGAGGCGAGCACCTTGCCTCTAGACCACCTTGTCTGGTAGAATGCAAAAGTACAGTCGGAAATATTGTTTTGACTATTACCACCGTTGAACGGCACTAATTTAGCTATTATTATTAATGAGGTGCCATACAGGTCAATGCCCGTTGCCCTAGCATTGGCTCCAGTTGTCTCTCTCCTCACTTTTTCCATGCTATTTTGACCTCAATATTCTGTACAACCTGATGCCCTGCAGTTAATAGTGGTTAATAGCAGTTGTTTGTTATAATCACAGAAAGCCTTAACAGCGCAACTATCACTCAACATGTTACATGTACTCTTAGAGAATGATGGTAAATATGGTTTCAGTGTTAATGATAAAACGGTAACACTAAACTGTTACTTGCACTTTTAGAGATTGATGATAAACTATTTGGCCGTGCCAATGGTATCAGTGAACTAGGTCAGTAACGTGCAATACAACGGCGGGTCTGATTAGTTAATGGAGCTAACCATTAAGCACGTGGGTCCAATTTTGACAGTACATGATACAATGTATATCTATTTTTTCTCAACTATTATGTAATCATTTTGATAGATAGAGATTAGATTTTGATGAAATTGCTTTTTTGATCCTACGATTTCGGCTCTTCCTATTTGTACTATTGCAATGCAGATATTATATTACCATGCGTGGACAGATGGTTTTAATTTCTTAATGTTAGTTTCCTTCTTAGACTTGCAAAATGGCCCAAGAAAATTGTCACGCTTACCTGGAGAAGGCCTTGTGCCTGCGAATCCATGAATGAGTTATTTTCTGACGTGGACCCACAGTGCTCCGTGTCATTTCTGAGGGGGGCCGGAGCCTGCAAGTTGTCCTAACAGATTTTTTATCATATTTACAAAATTCACAACATTTGCAGATAATAATAATAACAATAATAATAATAGATAGCTTTTATATAGCGCATATCACAATCCTTTACGGTTTTCTCTTTGCGCTTTACAATCACTCAACTAGATCCAGATCTAGATCTAGAATCTTTCATACAAATGACATTTTAACATCCTTTTAAACTGTGACAATGTTTGCAATCTGCGGACATCTAAAGGATAGACATACTTCACAGCACGGGTCCTTTCTCTGTTAGATTTTGAATTTCACTTTTATTTGATCTCACTTAATGAAAGCCCGAATAACTGAAAACTGACCCAAAGCAAGACAGCGAAAAAAAACTGTGAAAGGCGCAATTCGGCCATTATCTTGCCGACGCGAGGTTAAACCCAAACTCATTTTCAAACTCTAAAGCGCCAGATGTCCCCTAGACTTTCAATTTCGATGTGCTAAAAATTTATTGCTAACCGGATTTAATTTGTGAATTCTTAGGTTGTTTGGCCAGAGCAAATGTCACATTTGTCATACTTAGTTGATTTCGTGAATAATTCCTTTAAAAAATTGTCGTGATCTAGCCATTATTACTCTGCCGTGTTATGACAAAATACCGTATGCGCCAAAAGCAGTTTTACAACAGACGCTCAAAACATTGGGCCTGCCGATCTCCATTTTGTTCTTATTTCAATTCCCTTCTTGCAGGACTTTAATAAACTATTTGTCGTACAAAATTATAGCCCTGATAGAAAGATACAGCACACTTAACTTTATAAAATGGTGTTAAAAAAGCGAATTTGACCTAGATTGGCATAATATACAGTATTTTATCGTAACACGGCAGTACTTTAACTGTAAAACGCTTTCCAAAGTACGAATCGTGAGATTGAGGGCAAACTACTGAATTTCACACTATACCACACCACAGACTAATAAATTAAACAGACTGGATGATCCCATTGTGTGACGTCACAAAACAGCGATAGGTCATGAACCATTCGCCACATTAGATTTACCGTTGCGACCGACGCTTCAGCGCAGTTACAATGCAGCGGTCGTTAAAAGTCCAGACGGTCATAATTTATAACAATAAAAAAAAAGGGCAGCTGTAGACAATAAAATGAAAGGATAGGCAAGATAATGCATTATGAATACATGTACAACCAATCTTGACAAATAAAAAGAAATTTCTACTGCAGATAGAACTAAAATCGGAATTTCCCGAGCGGCGGCCACGTTGGTTATGCGGCCGCATCTCATTAACTTCCGTAAAAAACGACACAGCCCGAAGCTTGTGTTTCCAGTCTGGTTGATTTATTAGTCTGTGTACCACACAGAGTACAAAATGAAAAGTGAGGCTTTCCTACAAAAAAAAATAAAAAATCTCTTGATCTTGGTTATAAAAGTAACAACCATTTCGTTACTGATGAAAAAGAAAACAACAACAACGGGGGGGGGGGGGATGGGGGGGGGGGGAGGGGGGGTGGGGGGGGGGTGTGAGCAGAATCAACGGAAATAAACCAGGAGAATAAAACCCTGGGCAGGGACTGAGGCTTTGCTGGAGATTTATGGGAGACAACTGGGTTATAGGGGCCACCAGATCCGGACCTTAAATCTCCCTGGTGTTCCTCCATAGGCGTGCTCATTGCAAGGATGGGTCGTGGGTCAGTCCAGGGCGGGGGGGGGGGGGGGGAGAGTGAGCGGAACATGGACAAGGTGCTCAAGTCAGTTTGTTAAAATTAGAGGGCATCTTTTCGTATTAAGTGATGAGGGGTAATTAGTTTGATGTGAAGTAACAATAACATCAGGTGCGCTTGCAGGTTTATGAAATGGCATTGCGGGTTGCAGGCGTAAATGATGCGAATTCATTGGTTATTGTGAAAATGAGTCATAGGCCTTGCCATCGCCCCCCCCCCCCCCACTCGACCCTATTTTCGCCATTAGAATGTAGGCGAAATTTATTTTTTTTATTTCGATATAAATAAGCAATACATTCATTGCAGCATAAATCTGTTCACTTTTATCTCTGGTACAGAGATGCTAGATCGGTAGCACGTCTGAGACCATTTTGTAGCTTGTGAAAGGATCAGTATATAAGAAGTACTAAGCATTACATTTTTTCAGGATGATCATGATTGTATAAAAAAAAAGAGCTCCTCCAGTGAAACGGCCTCGAGAAAGATGTCAAATTCTTAACTTAGTTCTCAGTCTGAATAGCAGAATTAGCCATCAGAAAGGGTGACGGTTTAATACAGTCACATCGAGAAACGAGTGACCACCCAGCTCCCCGAATGAGCAGCGCCCCTGTTTCGTTTTTTGTTTGGAAATTGTGTCAGTGGCGTTCTCAATGTCTTGGACTTTCCAGTACCGATGGCAGATAAAGTCCACAGTACGGTATTAGAAGGCCTAGAAAGGCGCCTTGTGGCTGGACGCCAATCTAACTTATGGATCAACGGTACCGGGTTTTCCCATTAGCTTCACGCTTTGAACACAATCACTGAGTTTTTCTTCCAGAGCATTGAACGTGTCAAGTCACTGAATAAACTCTGGCGGTTGAAATAAGAAGTTCTAAAGTTTGTAAAAAAATGGCATGATATTTTTGCTGGCCATATAAACGTACTGTGGCTAGGAGAAGATTGCCTGGGAGCGAGGTTCTTTTCTATGAAGATTTGGCATCGGAAAGGAGTAACGTGACTCTTTTCTTCAAAATCTCAATTTAATTTGGAAATTTCGTTCATATCAAATTGTACAGTAACAAGTACGATATTCAAGTAAAAAAAAAAAACCCAGGACTTCGTCAGTAGCCAGGAAGACCCTCTACGTCAGAAGAACATCATGTCAAACCTTATTGTCTTTCATTCGCATAATCGTATCGACAGACGAACTAACATGCAGACACTAGACTGCCAGAGATCGTGTTTCAAACAGCTTTTCGCGTCAGCCATCAATCAGTTTTTGCATCTTTGAGTTTGAGTTTTGGAGCCAGCACGTCGACAGGATGACAGTCACATTGTGCTAGAAAGAGAAGTAAGGCGAGAGGTGTAATATAACGGAACAACAGGATAGAAGGAGTTGTTGTGTCATTAACAGTATAAAATTGATTGATGGAAATTGTTTGTCTCTTGCTGAAACCTTTACAGTTATGACATTGAAACGCCGACTGTAAACCCAATAGTTATTAATTAATTTATTTCAAAGAAATGATCAACTTGCATCATCCACTGCCATGATTGCGCGTACTCATTTGCCGGTAGGACCAGGAAGCAATTTCTCATAATATTTTAATTTACGGTTTGTAATCTTCGATACCACAAAAGGGCATATTAAGATCTGACCACGTCAGAATCTATCTGCAAAGCTGGACTTCCGGGTTTTTTAAATTCAGACTCCTTCTTCAATCTATTATAATTCATTTTACCTTCAGACTTTGTAAGGTACATCGGAACCGCTCAGTTTAGCGTTTTGGCTAATAATGTTAATGAATCCTTACGCACTCCTTCGACACATTTTAAAATTCACTGTTCCATTGTCGAAAAAAGCAGGGGAGTCATGTTAAGCTTCCATGAAACAAATTTATCTTCGCGCATAGTGCTGGAACATTTACCAGTGCACAAAGGTTTGTTAGTTATAACTTGACATACTGTAAACAATCGTTTTTAAGTTGTTCTTCTTTCTGTGATAGAATTTTTATTTTCACACTAAACTTTCGGTTAAACCAGATCTCGGCACACAGTGATCAGTTGTCCACTGGTATCGTTTCATTCTCTGGAATCTTATCTGAGCTCAAAAAGATAAAGATAGGAGGAATATATCAGTTAATTGAAGAGAAAAAGTTCAGGGTAGAAATAAAACTATAATGCAAGCAGAATAATTGGCCTAGTTTTCATCTAACGGTGCCATCTGATTGACCGTGTGAATACCATGAAGTCCGGGGGAAGAATCAATGAATGAATGAATGAATGAATGAATGAAGAAAGTAAAATCTCTGGCTGTACAACCGTCAGTCCGGATGGCTGACTTAATTTACCGGTTGGCATTTGAGTGCTGTACAAATACACAAGACGTCCAATCTGTCGTGTACACAAGACAAGGTCGAATTAGCTGTTTTTTTGGCGTACGCGGTGAAAGATAATATGATGAAAAAATGAAGGCAGACAAACATGAATAGAGCGCAAGTTTGATGATATTTTTGGAGGGAGGGGGGGGGGGGGGAGGGGGCGTGCGTGGGGAGATCGGATGAACGGAAACTTTGGTTGCAAGCTCAGAGAAATTAATGGTAAATTTCAATACAACTCCCTCTGGAAAATCCTATTCACTGTGGTAAATGGTATCAGTATCTTTCCTCAGGTTTCTCTCAACGTTTAATACAATTTGAAAGGGAACAAAAAGAGAAAAGAATACCTCAAAGTCCCACTGGTGCAGATAGAGAAGATGTCAAAATCTAAAAGTGTTTACAAGCTTCTGGCAGATGCAATTTTCATATCTCATCTTTGCCAAATCCAGCTGGCAGGGTGAGGCAGTTTATATTTGTATAGAGAGTTCATGTTTGTGCAATTCTGTATCAGGGTGTGGCCGAAATGCAACCAACACATCACAAAAGAAATGATTGGTTGAAAACATTCTCTTGAAAGATATCGGTCATTAAAAAAAAACAAAAAATCCAGCGCAATGAGAGTTGTTTCTTTCTATGCCCACTTTCTTATGAAGTATTCAAATTGTCAAAATTTTTGGAATAAGTACTTTAAAGACCAATAGATTTCAAAACTCCAAACGTATCTCCTCTTTCCGTCAATTTAACATCCTACGGAACACCCAAAATGAAGACTTCTTACACTGGCCGTATGAACAAAAATGGGTCAAGGCATGAGTGATGTTAAGGGCATTATTATTATAACAATAAAACAATAGACGCAAGGACATCTGCAGCGGACAAACATTTATGCATGAGTTTTTCCATGTCCAGAAACCATAGGGACAATTTTCTGATAAATTTTTTTATCTCTTTTTGTGAACATAGCAAAGGATGACACAGCTACAACAACAGCAGCATCAACAACAACAACAACAACAACAACAGCAACAATAGCAATAACAACAAAAAAACTCCAACTACAACAACATTGATAAGGAGATAATCAGTCTGTAATAGCCCCAACATGCGCTCAATGGCGCTGGGGTGAAAGATTACCGGAACATTTTGGACAAGAGCGTCTGAATTTCCTTCAGAGTGTTAATTAAAGAATTATCAATTGGTCGAGAGATAAAAAGCTCACGCGTGAAACGAGGAAGTGTAGAGAACACATCAATAGTAAAAAATACCCTAGCCAAAGATGACCCCATTTCTTCCTTGAGCCGAGCGGTTCGAACCGAAGACATTAGTTCTTAATGAAGTTACTAAGATACCCTCTAGGTTCAAAGTCTCTCTTCAGATCCAGAGTGCTACAAGCCAGGACGACACGTGCACACGCACAAACACACAATTGTGTACGATCTCTCTCTCTTCCACGCAAACAAATGCTCGCACGTGCATGCCCGCGCGCATCAGTGTCGGGGAATGAAATCCGGTCAATTAGCTAAAGCCGCCAAAGTCTGAGGGCTAGAAAAAGCGTTAGTACCTTGGGCTAAAAGTTTGTGTTTTCCCCCCATCAGTTCAGATCAAAACAAATCTGATGAGGACCATTCCACGCAATCTGTCACCCTGTGGTCCAATTTTTACAGTGCATATTAAATTTTTGGCGCTGTCGGTGCCACGGAAGCGACTAATTGTTTAAATTAAATGACAAAAAAATTATAAAGTTGGTCGTCCATGACGCACAGTGAGAGTGAAGAATATAATTTTATTACTATTCTTGACTGCTTGCAGCTTGTCTTGTGAGGGAACAAGTAGTTTTATAAGAGAAAATTTGGAAAGAGCGCTATGATATGACAATTAAAGTGTGTTCATGATCTAACTGTCTTCTTGTATCTGAGGATTTCAGCATAAAAAACAATTCGTTTTGCTCTTTAGTTACAGGAGGTAATTTTTCAAAATAATAATCTTTGGATTATGATCATGTGAGTTAAATTTCTCAGAAATTTCTCATGGTCCAGATGCCATTAAATTGGAGTGGTGATGGAGTATACGCTCCTCCCTATCGGGCCTTGCAGTGACGTCTAAACTTCATTAGTACCGACAGTGGAAATGCGCACTCTTGCCTTTCATCTATCTTCAGATTAGATTACTGACCTAAAGAAGGGTCTTATATTTATTTGGATGACTATAATTATTGCATATACTTGTTTTTCTTTTATGCACTTGTGAGGCGTAGTATTTCGTTACTGCTCACGAAGGATACAGTTTAAGTGTTAATTGCTTTGTTTGTTTAACTTGTGCGGATCCGGCTTGGTGGTGGGAAACTCCTCAGGTAGAGCGAGACAGATGACGATCTTCAGAGGAAGAGTGCATTCCTTCATTTATTTAGATGTTTCGGCCTTTAACTTCCTGACATCTTCTAGAACCCCGGCCACACCGAGGTCATGACTCTCGGTGTTCGTCATCCACCTGTTTTTTTTTTTTCGTCGCCGGGTTCTTCTTTGGGTTTGAACCGGTATCGCTTGGTTTCTGGTGCAGGTGTCTTTATCCATTCTGTCAATGCTGTTCCACATCTATTATAAAAAAAAAATAGTGGTGGGAGTAATTCATTGTGGTTCAATTTTGCCCCTTTTTTTGCTCGGCTCTACACTGCCTAAATGACAGTTTAAGAAATTATAAAATTAATTTTCTTAACTGTCAACTAATCCAGACCAATAGCTTTTGTATCGGCCAATTGTGCTGATTCAAGTTTCAGGTATTTTTAAATAGAAAGTTGTAAAAATGTAAAATACAATGATCTTTGTTTTGGCTCCCTGTAGCAAGCCCACCGCACCGATATATTAATACGCGTTCAATTCGGTGCGCGCAATTTCCCTGCCAGAAATGATTGCGTAGTGCTCTGGTGCGCATGAAATCTGCAGTAACACCAGAGAGTATAGATTTAGAGAGAGGGGAAAGCTTCGCTTTTACGCGTGATCGACGTATGCGCTAGCAACCGAAAATAGAGGCGGTAAACAATTGGAAACATGGCGGATCCAAAGAACACGCATTGCAGATGGTGCTCTGCTTTTGGCTGCCAGAATTCAAAGCACAAAAGACCAGACCTCGCATTTTTTCATTTCCCTTCAGACCCAGAAAGGTAAGGGATATTGTTTTTTACAATTATTTAATTTATTTTTGTGAAATTGTCAACTGAGACACTGCGACTGCCTCCGTGCCTGACAGACATGACTGTGTTGACGCTGATAAGGTGGTGTTTGTTTACATGAGATCAGTGACCATTACTACGACTAATAAACCCATTGAGCCCATGGAGAGGGCATAGTCTAATTAAAAAAGAGTAGTGATACAATCACTAGAGACAGAGACACAAGCTAGAATCTAGATCGAGATCTAAGCTTAGTTTTGATCTCAGAGGCTTAGGCATGTGATTTTCGTCTTCGATCGTAAGTCTAGGCCACTCTAAGTTTCAAGATCTGGTGGTCGTCTGTGCATTCTGATCCAAGCCTACCCTCTACTAGATTAATTATTCTAGTCAGATACGGCTGTGCTTTGTATCTTGCTTAAATGATCTATTCTAATCAGTTAGACCATGCTCTTTGATATCAAGCCTATATTGAAGGAGATCAGTTTACCGGGTCTTTTCTGATACCAGATTTAGATTTCTAGTACTGATGCTACTACAGTGTAGTAGAGGAGCTAATTTGCCTCTAATCAGATACAATGACATGTCTTCTCATCCTTAGTCAACCTGGGTGGAAGATTTAATGTGTTGTTTTTTTCAATGCATTTTGTGCACACCCCCTCCCCCCCCCCCCCCCCTACGGAAGATTGTCATACTTGTACTTGACAGAAGTTATAGATCTCTATCTAGATCTAGAACAAGGCTCATCACTGTACTCGGACTCAAAAGAAGAGAAAGTGAGGTTTTCATTTGGGAGCAGGCCTAGATCAATGCTGAACAAGCCAATATCAAATCTCTACATGATTTGTACCCAATGTCCTTGTCCCTAGATCAAATCTTCGCACCTCATGGAAAGATTTGGGTTCACCAGCACTCCCCCCATACTTCCTTCTGTGTTTTCTTCAAGTATTTTGTTCTACTCCACTTTGAGGAAAAAAGGTTGGTTGGGTGGAAATTAATATAGTGGTCAAAGCTTTTAAAGTTTAATCATTTAAGGATTAGAGTGTATTGAAGAAATTTTGTTTGCAATTCTTAAGCATAAATAATCACAACCAAAAAAAAAAAAGAAAAAAAAACACCATTGAAAAAGTCCTAAGACACAAGATTAGAGGCAAAGTATCAAATGAAAATTTAATTTTCTGCTTCAAGTATTCATTACAGGCATAAATTATGATTTAACAAGCACACACATAGCCAACATGATATGGTTTACAAAATACTTCATTATAATGATGTGATTGATTGACTGGCTCAGTTTGGTTTTAGTGGTACAGATAGTGGTCATGATAAAAGTTTACAGAGCAATAAATTGTCTCACAGAAATTAATCGAACAATATTACCCAAACACTTTACAGTGCAGTAAAAAACATCTTGTTATACACAGAGAAGTGCATCTATCTAACAAAGTAAGGTTACATTGTTTTTGTCTTGTTGCTCTCAAGCAGCCTGCTAAACTGATATCTGGATTTCAATTATTTCATTTAATTGGCAGATCTGGAGTATTTTTCAAGTAAAGAAAGACATCAATATTCATGCCATTGCATTAGATCTTTCATCAGACGGAGAAAACACTCGAGTCATAACTAAAATAAAAGCCCTTTTAGTGGTCATGTTAGGCCTTTGCCTCAATACAACATTATATTTGTACCTTTCTCAAAACTACATGAATCAGAATAAACAAGAAAGTAGAAAACAAAACCTGAATTTACAATCATCTTTCATTTCAGACATTGTCATGTGCCGGTTGAAAAAGACAGCAGTTCCCTCCCCGTTTCAGCCACAAGCCCCAAGATGGTGAAAAGAGAAAGCGAACTTCTGAACCCAAATTTACTACACAGGATCTCACATATCATGATAATGATAATCTATTATTCAGAACAAGAGGAGCTACAGGTCAGGTGCACTCGGCTTGAAAATGCCAATGGCATGTTGGAACAAAAAGTAGAACAGCCCATGCTTTTCACCTTTGACTTGAGACTCTGCCACCAGAACAAATGGAGCGAGTCACCGGTTTCACTTCATCTACCAGTGTTCAAACCATGTTTTCTTTTTTCACTTTACAAACTGTCTTATCTAATAGGAAAAATGCTGCACTCACACCAATGAATGTTTTCTTCATGACCTTTTTAAGACTGAGACAAGGTTTCAGTGAAAGTATGCTTGCTCTGTTATTTGATGTTAGTATAACCACAATCTGAAATAAATTGAATGACTGCATTGATGCAATTTATCACAAAGGCAAAGCAGTCTCCATCTGGCCTTCAAAGCACACCATACAGTCTTTCAAGCACCTGCATTTTAAAATGTTTTATCCATCTCGTCGAGATATCATCGACTGTACAAATTTTTTTTTACAGAAACCATCAAAACCTGAACTTCAGCAAACAAGCTGGAGTAACTATAAAAACAATAATACCTACAAGTCTCTCCTTGGCACTGCACCTAGTGGTGCTGTGAATTTTATATCTGACCTTTGGAATGGCAGTGAAAGTGACAAGGAACTGACTCTGAAATGTGGTTTAATGGACAAGCTGGAAGCTGGTTATTTGGTGTGAGCAGTAGCTGACAGAGGATTCACAGTGTTTGAATCAGAGTTTGAAAAAAGGGGTATAAGATTATAAACTGCATTCTTTTTGTCAATTAAACAACAATTTGAGCTTGATGAAAGATCAGCGAATAATCACAGAGTACATATAGAAAGAGCTATTGGACGCATCAAAAATTTTCAAATTCTAAATGGCATTATTCCAACCTCCCTAAAATCCATCAATAAAATTAATTTCATTTGTGCTTTCCTAACCATTTTTTTAAGGGGAACCCTTGATTCAGTCCCACAGAGTAGCTTTGGAAGAACATTTGACTCAGATCTTTCATCATTATTTATTATGTCTTCAAAATGCTGTAAAGTGTAAGGCCCTCAGCACAAATCTTGTGTTTTCTTTGTTGAATTTCAACAACCATTGCTCTGCATGATATTAACACAACACTAGTACAGCAGTGTTCAAGTCATATAAATTATGCTACTCTCAAATATAATATGTTACAATGTGTAAAAAAAAAATAGGGTGAAACATAAATGGGCAAAATGAGAAAAAAATGAGTCACGGAATGAATACAAGTCAGTTTTTAAGAAAGAATAAATAAAATTACAATTTAAACAAGTAAACTTGGCAAACTAAAATATCAAAATCAAATTTCTGACTCAAGGGAACTTTCGAACTGTATGAGCAAATTATTTTCATAAATTTACACATATATGCTTTCTCTTTCTACTCTGAATGTATGACCATTGATATTATAATTTATTGTTTCTCACTATTCCCTGTTCATTTTTCAGCTGAATTAGTCGTTGCTGCAAAATAAACAATTTTGTTCATTTCATATTCATGTTCATGTCATAATGACCCTCAACATCCCCTGAACAAAGAATATATAATATCTGTAAGAAGTTTAAGGCTGTTGTCAAAGAAAACTAAAACTGAGCGCTACTTTAAATCGTTTATTCCATCATCAACTAGGATGTTACAATAATGTCGTCATCTTGATCGTAATCTGTGCACAGTTGAATTATGTGCTGCGTGTCAGGTCAATGTGTTTTAGTTAGGGAAGCATATTGTGTGCACTGTTAATTTTGTTAATTTATCAGTGTGTGTGTATATATGTGTGTGTGCGCGCTATATATCATACTTTCTGCTTCTGTAACTGTATTGTTATGTATTCAATGATCAAAACAAATTTCCTTGTACAAGGACGAATAAAATTTATCTTATCTTATCTTATCTTATCTTATATTATTTCTGTGGCCACCAGACAATACCTTCTAAATCATTACAGATATCAAGAGGACACATTTTCCCAGAATGCACTCAAATCACCCAATCAATAATGCATTAAGAGGCATATTCATATAATTATACCACATTCTCCAAAGCAATCATGTTCATAGATTAGAAATCATATCAATTTTATCATACAATATACTTAACTCAATCCAAGTAATCAGTTGAAGATGAGAACTCACATTTAATTAAGGTGAGAAAAAAACAAACACAGTTGAACTGGTAGTTTTAATTTATATAATAGTACTGGTCTCATCGACAGTCGGACACCAATCCTTTCCTTCTTCAAACAAACTGTGGAAGGAAATAATTGAAATAAAATTGCTTCAGCTTCTCAAGGATTGGTTTCCAGCCCTCATAATCAAACATTACTATTTCCATGTGCAAAGGCTTCAGCTGATGATGCATCAAAACAAACAAACATTTTGACACATTAGCACAAAAAGCTGACCCTGAATTTGTAAATAATATCTATGGTATTTCTTGAGTTTGAAAACATCAGAGTCTGCAATGTATGACAGACGGAAATCTTTCCTCTCCTCACACAGCTTCCTTAAATCAACATCAAGATTTTTATTGTAAACACATTTGATCTCTACAATCATGGGGTATCATCATTATGGAGATAGCCATCAGGAGAGGGAGCAAATATACGGATGTGTCTGACTGACAATGAGACCTGTGCTCCTAAATGTATGGTTCCTGAACTTGAACCGCAAAACATTCTTAATGGAGGGCTCATTTAAGCGCCCAAACTGAATAGGCTTAGTGCCACTTAAGTCTCATCCTGGTTTTGAAAGCTCCTGTGCCAACTTCAAAAAGTCCCCTTGCCTGTAGACCACACGATGTAAAGTCTATGCTGTCAACCTTTTCAGCCTTTCGGTATGCCACTGGGAGGCATTGTTGAAAATTCAAGGGCCTGTATTTCAGCGAGACTCATTTTAATGTGTTTCTGGTAATACAGGATAGCATCCAGGGACAGGGACTCAACTGTGCTGCCTGCAATAGCCCCTTCATCATCGGCTGGGACTGGGAGTGGTGATGTGCTGCTGTAAAATATTTCGTCTATTGCAAGGGATGGCGACGACTCCCCATACAGTCCATGGTGTCCACAGCACAGTCAAACGATGGCTCAGATTCTGTGTACACGTCTTTCACTTTCATTATCGGCACAGGGGTGGGTTTGGGCTGAGGCCACTGTTGCAGCTTTTCAGTAGGGGCTTTGTATAGCTGCAGCCTGCTGTAGTCTTATAAGGCTACCAGTAAAACAAAGACATGCTTGCAGCAGGCCGGTTGCTTCCCACCCGGGCATTTGCACTCTGCATTAGAGACCTGTTAAAAACAATATTGAAAGAAATAGGTTATTACACGAGAGAAAGAAATCACAGCTGAACAGCCAGAATGGAAAAACTAGTTTGAAATCTGTAGCCAAAATGACATTTCAGATAATTTACAATAATCCCATAGATCATGAATGTGGTATGAATTTTTTTCATTAATTTATGAAGGACAGGCACTGTGTACCACTCTCATGGATTGTCTGCTGGCTATCATTAGTATCAATGATCTTTTACCATGGATTTTGGATATAAAACATTCTGGCTGATAAACATCTAATATTAAGTATATATTGATTTTAATCTATAAATTTACTTTGCTACTTAATCACAAAACCACAATTATACATGAACATGTAAATCAGTTAACAAATATGCTTTTAATCAAACATTTCATTCTGTCCTCTGCCTCAAACTGTGGATCAGAAACAACATCTGAAGTTGATGACGATATTTTTAATAGGAGAATGCATAGAGAACTTCCATAGCACAGAGTGTGATTATATGAATTGCAGGGAATATTTCAGGTGCCTCGCTGTTAACCTCATAGTACATGTAATAATAGGAAGCTTTTACAGAGAATTACTCCATTCAACGAGACACAAAACTGGTTGATTTCAAACTCAAAGCCAAAAGCTCCTCCCCAGAAATCATTTTAATATGACACACTCATATCTCCAATAAAAATAAAATGCACAACCAACTCTAAATCTTAACAATTTGTACATTGCATCCTGTTAGTATCAGCTTACACTTGCAGCAGTTACAGCCCTACAGTGGGCGCAGACAGTAGCCTTGAGTAGTCTAACACTGTCTACAGACAGGCCATAACCTCAAAACTTTCATTTTCTAAATCGAATGAGCCAAACTCCATCATCATCAGTCTGGATTATATTTTACAAAGTGATGGTTGAAATCTATAGCCTGCCACATACAGTTTCATTTATTATTTAAAATCAGTAGCACGTTGGCCGGCCCATCAAACCTCTGAAGTCCCGATTTACCTGTCTGGCTGATCATTCCTCCGTACTGGACTTCAGAGCTTTGCTCGCCTCTGATTCGCCCGTGATCTGGCGCATCAATCCTCTTATCTGAACAACAGAGGTTTGCGCTTCACTGATTTGCCCTGAATCTGGCCCATCAAAGCTCGTAAGCTAGGCGACGAGAAGGCGCCTAGTTGCTCATGACACGGCTCTTTACAACTAGTGACATTAATTATGGATGGATGGTTGTGTAGTGTTATGTAACTGAGTCCACACTTCATTATCTTGATTAATTATGTTGTGAATTGTTTGGTATGCGAGTCAGACTCTGATCTGATCAAATTAACTAAAAACAGCAATACTGTACGAAAACAGACAAAGAGCCATAATCCCTTGCTTTATTTTGTTCCATTAATTTCCTTTCTCTGGCTAATTTACACATGCAAACACTTAAAACACTTTGATGCCGCATACCTTCATGGAATGGGTGAGCATCTTTGGAAGGAAAAAAACCAACAAAAACGGAATTTTGTGTGAAGAGTTTTTACATACCGAGAGCCTTTCGTCCTTGCAGAAATGTTTATACACATCGTTATCCTACATAATAATTCTGTGACATTTTCAAAGAAAGTTTAAAGTTTGTCTGTTGCCGACCATAATGTTAGTGCAGCTTTGATAGCTGACGAAGATATTTCTTCCGTTAGAAATAGCCTGTCATTGGAAATTCGTTTCTGCCTGAGAGAGACATTATTTCTATTTTGGGGAAATTTGTCAGAAAATGCCGACTTAATGTCCAGTTGTGGGCAAAACAAAAAAAAGGTTCTTGCTGACTTTCTTCAAACAGTATTCAAAATAATGCAAGTTGACGTCACGTTTTCCAGTTGTCGTTTCTGTTTGTGTATGTGTGTGTGTACATGTGTGTGTGGCTTCCCGATATATAAACTTCGTCCCAAAGACTAAAGAAAAAGAAATCATATATACTCAAGAATTTAATCTCTAGCCTCATTTATTTCTCCTCAATTACATTACATAATATAACTCTTGTTCGTGAATTTCTGTTAGACAATAAAAGTGTCAGCTCAGTCCTAGTATAGATAAATCCCATTTGCTTTCGTTTCATTTCTCCACGATCGTTTAAATTCATTAAAATTTATTCATAACTTTATGATAATGGTGAAAGTTGCGGGTCAGCATGGCTAGTATTTCCTGTCATGTAGTCACCTCCAGAGCCAGCTGTTTGGTGTCATACACGGTAATAATGTGCCTATGGATCGGGTGGGCATTGCACAAGAGTGCAGAAGTCCGTATAAAGATCCGTGGAACTTAAAATCAAGTTATTCTACCTCAAAGTTCTGATGCATGAAGAACTCTGAGTATGCATGTGAACGTTTAAAGTACAACCACAACATGTTTCCTCTCCAGAGAGGCCGATTGCTAGTGGAATTAAGCAAAGGAAAACCTACACATCGCAGCTAATGTCAACTCCAGAGAGGCCGATTGCTAGTGGAATTAAGCAAAGGAAAACCTACACATCGCAGCTAATGTCAACTCCAGAGAGGCCGATTGCTAGTGGAATTAAGCAAAGGAAAACCTACACATCGCAGCTAATGTCAACTCCAGAGAGGCCGATTGCTAGTGGAATTAAGCAAAGGAAAACCTACATCGCAGCTAATGTCAACTCCAGAGAGGCCGATTGCTAGTGGAATTAAGCAAACGAAAACCTACATCGCAGCTAATGTCAACTCCAGAGAGGCCGATTGCTAGTGGAATTAAGCAAACGAAAACCTACACATCGCAGCTAATGTCAACTCCAGAGAGGCCGATTGCTAGTGGAATTAAGCAAAGGAAAACCTACATCGCAGCTAATGTCAACTCCAAAGAGCAAGAGGACACGTCGGGAGGATATTTTCGAACAGACATCGACTATTGAAGTTCCTAACGTTCTCGGTGAAGCTGGGGATTTGCATGAAATATTAGATTCAGAAGTTCCGGATGCTCACCTAAGCTTCAGTGACACTGGCGAGTCAGGGACAAAAATAAATGTCTCTGCTATCCTTGAGAAATCTTTATTAAACTCATCAGCAGAAGGCCAGAATTCCCATGACCAACGAACTACAGCCACTGGGGACAGCACATCTAGAGCTGGCCATGATACAGTCCATACACAGACAGGCAGTTCAGTATTTGACGAAACTCAGCACTCGTTGGACTCTTTCAGCCTACATTCAGAAACTCCGTCATTTGGGGCCATTCAGCAACTGTTGGATTCCTCATTGCAATTGACAGAAGCATCTGTTGTGGAGTCACCGCAACAGCCACCCAAACCTCCCACCCCTCAGGGGTCCTCGAAACTCACAACAGAAGCTCCTACCCTTTTGAGGTCATCAGGAACGACCGAACTCCCCATTCCTATGGTGTCATCAGAATTTACAACAGATAGCCTTGACCTCCCAGATTCTTCAAACCGACCGGTGGAATCCCCCGTCCTTCTGGAGACTTCAGATCACACTTCGGAACTCCTTGACCATCTGGGGTCATTAGAACCTACAACAGATCTCCCCAGCCTCCGGGGCTCATCACAGCAAGGAAGCAAACCCCCTGCTGTTCAGGAGTCTTCGCAACTGCAACTACATATAGAAACTCCTGTTGTGGATCAACTGCCCCTTGTCACAGAAACTAATACTCTTGTGGACATGCCACCAGCGTCAGATCACACAACAGATAACACGGCCCAGGTGTATAACCAGAAACTATGCAAAGCAAAGCGTGTCAAGGGAGAGGCCTATGTTGGAAGAAGCTACGACAAGACCTCCAAGGCTTATCTTTCAGCTGACAGAGCAGCAAAACAAATGAAAGAAAGATGTTTCTGCAAATCGAAGGGGACCCAATGTTCCGAAATACCTGACTCTGAGCTGGAGACTCTCTTTAAAGAATTTTGGGAAAACTTGAAATCATGGGATGAAAAGCGAGTATATGTGAAGGCTTTGATCGACACACCCGTGAAAAATGGATCGGACAAAAAGCAAAACGTCATAAAATATTACCTGAAATCAAAAGGAGTGAGAGTACAAGTTTGTCAAAAAATGTTTTTATGCACTTTTGATCTCAAAGACTGGACAGTAAGAAACTGGTGCCTTAATGAACCAACCCAAGGGAAGAAACGTTCTTCTTATTATGATAGGGCCTTAGAGCGAAAGAATCACTGTCTGGATGACTTCTTGGGAAAACTGAATACCATGCCATCCCACTACTGCAGAAAGTCAACAAAAAAGATGTACGTGGACAGACAGTTTCGGTACATGACTGACCTGTACGATGCATACAAGGAGCTCTGCAAAACGGATGACATTAATCCCGTCAGTATTAAAGTTTTCACATCCCTATTTTACGAAAAGAACCTTGCCTTATTTATGCCCCGCAAGGATCAATGTGATGTGTGCGTTCAACATGAGCAAGGCAATCTGGAAGAAGAGACGTTTACTCAACACAGAGAAAAGTACAAAGCTGCACAGGCGGCCAAAAATGCAGACAAGGAAATCGCATTGAAAAATTCTGATGTACTCGCCATCACCATGGAGTTGCAAGCCGTACTGCTTGCTCCAAGCTTGCAAGCTTCGTCGCTATATTTCAAGACAAAGCTCACTGTTCACAATTTCACCATTTTCAACCTAGCTACCTCAGATGTGGACTGTTACGTATGGCATGAGGTTGAGGGAGGCCTTACTGCTAACGAATTTGCCAGCTGTATCTCCAACTATTTGTCATCGCAACCCAGATCTAAACAGATCATTCTCTACAGCGACGGTTGCAATTATCAGAATCGAAATAAAACTCTTGCAAAGGCACTGCCGTACATTGCAACTAAGACAGGACAGGAAATTGTTCAAAATATTTTGGAAAAAGGCCACACTCAGATGGAATGCGATTCCGTCCACTCAACTGTGGAACGAGCCCTGAAAAAGAATGGAAGACAGTGCGACATTTACTCTCCAGCTGATTATGCACGACTGATTGCACATGCCAGAAAGTCAGGACGACCGTACAAAGTGCACTATGTGTCATATGACTTCTTCCAGAATTTTGAAAATGTCGCTGCAATTTCCTCAATAAGGCCAGGGAAAATGGTTGGCGACCCACAGGTAGTGGACATCAGGGCCTTACAATACCTACCAGATGGGAGCATCAACTTTAAGTTAAATCACCATGATGACTGGTCTGCACTTCCCAGATCTCGAGCTGACATGAAGCTCACAGTTAATGAAGCACCACAACCACTGTATGAAGCCCAAAGAAAGATCAGCACAGACAAATTTGGTCATCTTCAAGAAATGAAACCTGTTCTGCCAAAAGACGTATATAATTTCTATGACAAGTTGCCACATTAAAAAGACATGAAAAACTATTCTCCAGGGGAAAAAATCGGTGGTTATAAGGTTGTAGAGTATTTTTCCTTTTTTTTTTGTTTGTTACTCCATAGACTGAAAAAACATTTCCACGTTGCATTTGGTACCTGAAACATTCTATATCCATCATTATGATTGTGAGGATAAAACATTGTTACCTAAAATTGTAGAGATAAACTATCCAATTTTTGCTCTGCAATTTCTTTTAAGGACCGATCCCTGACAACAACAACAAAAAAAGAGAAAAAAAAAAGAAAAAAGAAAAGAAAAAACATGGAAAAAAAAAGAAAAAAAACAAAAAACTTTGCAGTTTTGCAAGGTGATGATGATATAACAGGCCGATGATGATGAAAGGCAATTGTTGCCACTGATATCAAACTGAGGCTTGAATCTTTTCAAAGATTAATTTTCTACCAGCTGATCAAAACAGCAGTAAACGGCAGTAAACATTAGCTTTGCGAAATAGCAAACATACCCCTCTATATAACTGGTTAGTGCGAGAATTTTGATGGGCCAGATTCTGAGCGAATCATTGAAGCGCAAACCTCTGTTGTTCAGGTAAGAGGATTGATGCGCCAGATCACGGGCGAATCAGAGGCGAGCAAAGCTCTGAAGTCCAGTACGGAGGAATGATCAGCCAGACAGGTAAATCGGGACTTCAGAGGTTTGATGGGCCGGCCAACGTTCAGTAGCAATGGCCTACTTACATATCGATCTTGATGTTGTGCCTGTGCAGAGACAAACTCCATGCATGTAGATCTACATTCTAGATATCTATCATCTAGAATCTAGATCTAGATCTATGTAATGTCATTAATTTAGGCTAGCCACATGCACATGTGTTCTGCAGGATGCCGTTATTCATAAGTGTGACACAGTTTACAAAAATAGTGTTGCCTACTTAGATCTAGAGCTAGTTTAGGTTTACTTACAGTGTTGTTGTTGTCAATCCATACAGTCACGTCATATGCCTCCCTCTTCTTCATCTCTGCCTTCACTCGACTGGAGACTGCGAAGCCTTGGTGGGGAGTTGGGCTTGGTTGTCTTTGGCTTGGAATTTTATATAATACAAAACGATCACTGAACAGCAGTCTGCCTTTCCTCAGTTCATGATTATAGTTATTATCACATTTGTGTTCAACGTTCAACAGATCGCAAAAATCGATAATGTTGACGATAGAGAAGTCGTGCAATTCAAGCGGATCTTCGATCAGTCTAACGTATACTTCGCCATCTTTCTAACGTCACGTGACTTCCTGTACCAGCTGATTGGCTTCATAAAATAGGTTTACAACACGTGGCTTTGTTTACCTACTCTATCCCGATCACGCTCTCCTGCCCACTGTTGTCACGGAATTCACGCGCTAGTTTCCCCTCTCTCTAAATCTATACTCTCTGGTAAGACTGTAGAATAATTTTATGTGAAGCTTGCTAGACCAAAAAGAGAGAAATATGGAACGGTGGGTTTATCCCGGATAATCCCGGGAACTTCATCTAGTTAAAAAAAAATAACAAAATGACACGCTAGACCAAGAAAAGTTCTTTCCTCTGTCAGTTAGTCAGGAACAACAATAAATAAGTAAATAAATAAATAAGTAAATAAATAAATAAATAAATAAATAAATAAATAAATATTTTCTTGTAAATTAGAAAAGACAAAATCCCTTGAAGATTTCTTTTAAAAAGTAAGGAGTTAATTCGGCTAAATCACTATACTGCACTTGACCCATTAATTAGATTTAAATGTCAAATAAATGAACATTATTTCTGTGGCAAGTTGAAGCTTGTATAAAGGCAACTTGCCCGAGTAAAATCAATAGTCCAGATCTATAGCCTGTTTGGTTTGTTTTGTTTTTCTATAATTTTATTTTTTAATTCAAAAGAAAACATCAAATTTTGTGGCTATCGTTGCTTTTCTGGTCAATCTTAGTGAACAAAAGCTTTGCCTACTTTCATTCATTTTCATTTATTTATACGTTGTTGGTTTTCATTTTTGAAAGTGTTGTTCTTTTAAATCATTGTATAGTTCTCTTGGTGATTATCATTAACTTAGCAGTTTGAACAGAGCAGATTTTTTTTTTTTTGCCCACAGTTTAAGTTTACTATTTCTGTGACCGATTCTTACACTTGAAAAAAAAAATGTAACTATCACCCCTGGAGACGGTGGAACGACCCATGAAAGGATTTGTCTCGGCCAATAGGACAATTTATCTGGTTTCACCAGCTTATCGGATTGTAGTAATTTGACCTCAAGCTCGCCGGGTCCTCGGGTACTAAAATAACCTGTCAGGGTTTTGAAAGTGTCCCCTCCCTCCCTCCCTCCCGTCCTCCCCCTCTCCCATCGGCCCACTTTTGCCTCTAGGGTTTCTCAGAACAACTCCACTACAATATCCAAGATGAAATGATGCAAAAACAAATAATAATAACAACAACAAAAAAAGTTGTATCTCGCATATATTTTTTTCTTGGGGGGGGGGGGGGGGGGTCCATATCTTAACTTTGTTGAAAGGCCTGCTGCCACCCCCATAGATGTACTGTATGTCTGTATGTTTATTTAAATGCTTCATCAAAATCCACTCTCATTTTATCACTGTAGACATAATAATAAGAATAGACTGTTGTTTACACTATTTGAAAACAGAATGAAACAAACAATATAAAAAAAACTAACGGTAAATTAAATCACCTGAGATTGTATTGTGTTCCCCTGTTTATGTATCCAGTTGTCAGCTCACCCCAAAGTGTGGCAGTGCAAACTAACGTTAATTCAAATGTTTTTCGTTACTGTAATATTACGTTTAATACATAATGTGTGTGTATTCGTGTCTGTTTGTGTGCACCCATGTGTTTGTGTGTCTGGTGTGTGTGTGTGTGTGTGTGTATTTTTTCTCTGTTTATCTACAGTCATTACGACATAGTTGAGCGTGAATGGTTCCACTACGTCATTCAAGTACCCCAAGAATTATAGTTTAAATAAGAACAAAATATCCAACTAGAGTTTCAACTAGTCTGCCATGGCATCCCGTCTTTTAACACAGTTTGAAACCATTCATCTCTAGCTGCCAGACAAACCATTTATTTTTTGTGTATGTCTGATCAGTGTAGGATCATTTTACTTCCTTGTCTCAAAATGGTACAGGAAATTACAGTTTCCTGTCCGTTTAACATTTCTGTCAACTGAACATTTATTACTTTTTATCGCTATCATTTTTTTCCCCTTATTCTCACAAGCCAATGAAAACATCTTGTGATAAGGGGCCATGCACAGAGAATGTAATCAAGATTTTGACAGTTTTTGATCCCCTCTGCTCGAATGTTCATATTTTCTAAAGCTTTGAGTGGCATTTCCCACGTACTGTTTGACTGTTTCATTAGGAAAAACTTGATTTTTATTATAATTCAACAACTTAATAAATAATAACTTTGTCTCTTTCCGTCAATTTTCTCAGTTCCTGGACATGACGGAAAATGACGCTTACGCTCTCTAGAACCTTCCTCCCTCTTTCCCATAATAATACATAGATTTCTTACTTTTTCATATGTTGGCACCCCCACCCCCTTTCTCCCCGAGTCTTACACTTTATGGATGGCATCTAAGCAAGATTACTACATAAATTATTATCTGATGTTCGACTATAGCCATTAAGCTTTCCAATTGTCTGTGAACAGCTTCTTAGTAAATGATCCATAGATAGACGTCTTTCACAGTTACTCGGTGTTTAAGTATGAAATGGAGACCTATTATCCGTTTCCGGTTCATGAACACCAGTAAACATCCTGTTGAAATTTCATTTTAAAGGAAGAAAAGTTTACAACAAATAACATCCATTACTTTGGTTGTTACTTCCTGTCCTGAATTAGAGACATGCTGGCTACGTGAGTAAAAATTAAGTAAAAAGTAAAAAAGAGAGATACAAAAACTACGACGACATGCGTATAGTGTTTCAAATGTTTACCATAGTGTTACCGAGACACAGGATATCGAGACAGACCAATTCATCATTTTCCGTCCTTCGGCTGGTGGGCGTACTATCCATGTCAACAATGCAACAATTCGCACCACACACCCCTTCATAATTGAATGAAAAAGACTAGTACCTGCACAGAGCTCTGTGAGTAGTACTCAGCGCGTTTATACGCGCACAAGCTGTGGACATATAGTGAAAGAAGGAACGGTCCGTCTCGGTATTCTGTGTCTCGGGTGTTACTCAAGGTGGGGCCTGGCAATATTTTGGTGCGTCGTGGGACTTCAGAAAGAGGAGTAGGGACATTACGTGTAGTGTATACTAAGTGTGTCCGATCATGGTCGGGGAGCATGTTTTTTTTGTTCTTTGTTTTCTGAAAAAATTGAAGTGAGGCATGGGACTAAAGTGGATGAGAAACTATGGATTAATACAAAAGTCGACAACAACATAACACCCCTCCACCCCCCCCCCCCCCCAGAGCGAGAACAACATGAACCAAGAATTGATTTGATATACTTATTTTTTTAAAAATCATTGATATCTTACTAAACTTGCAATTATCTACAACGAAATGAAGAGAAAAGCCCCATCTCTTGCTAGAAAGATAACTGACCACTGAATGTGGTAATTTTGTGAATACTGTGGTCATGATATTTTAATTTGTAAAATATTCGAATTTGTTATCGCATGCGAGAATTAAAAAAAAAAAAATACGAGATTGAATGCTTCGCACTTCTGCCTGGTTTATTTGTTTGTTTGGTTTTGTTTTAACTTAGACAATCAATAGTGGTTTTAAGTCCCACTTTCGAAATAATGGGGGCCCTGATTTGTCTCTTGTTTGAATTAAATTATTCATGATTCCTGTCGCCACAAATCCCGGAGAAGAAATCGTCTCCTAGGGATTTGGTCGAGGCTGCAATTGTGGTTATTTTCGGTGGCCTCATGAATTTGTAATTACGTCTTAACAAGGCTTTTAGCGGCTTTTCTTTAAGCTCATTGTAACTTACCGACAGGGTAGAAGGAAATGACGAAGTTGGCTGGAATAATTAATAAGAAAAATGAACATGACGTAGATAGATTTTCTTGGATTTGGGTCCGTAATAGCAATAGTAATCCCGGGAGATTGGCTCAATAATTCTTCATTTTGTAAATATAAAGCAAAATCATTACTGTCCCATTATTTGGATTAGAGAGCAATTATAGCAGTTTTGTCCTTGGTCAGTGAAGTCGCAGGTTCTCAACTAGTTTTTACAAACGTTTAGCGCTGAGTCTTAACCATCGTACACGGTGCTTTAACTACAAATTATTAGTGGAAAAAGTTACTCTGTGCCTGTTCTCTGGGACATAATTATAATAAACCTTTTCACACCACTTCGCACAACTCCTGAGAGCACCCCTCCCCCCCCCCTCGCCCCCATTTTACAACCGGTCGAGACGCTGCGCGCTACACGGCTGAGTGACTCTTTGCTCAACCTTTCACTCCTCGCCGCTCAAATCCTGTGTTTGCGAAGTTTCACATTACACACTGTGTGACGTACATTCGTGACAAAGCGTGTTAAATTTCTATCTTTTTTACTCCTAATAATCTGTGTATTGATTTTATTTGCCATAATTGTACATTTATCAGTTGTTGTTTTTTTTAACACTGAACAATAATCCCTAGAAAATAAAAAGAGCGTCCAGAGCAGCATTTCTCACAGTGGAGCGTGGGGCTTTCAGAATGGACATGGGGACGTAATTATAATGTATACTAATGTTATCCGATCATGGTGGGACGTACGTGATTTTTTTTTTCTCTTTGAAACCTGAAGTGGGGCAGGGGACAAAAAAAAGTTTGAGAAACACTGATTTAGACAGAAAGTGAAACGCGCGAGTCGAGGGATGTGAAAACTGTTGTCCTTGTATTACTGTCACATACATAATTCAATGGCCAGACAAAAGCTAACAGCCGTATCGTTTTCCATGTCTGGCACGCCGCCTCCAATTGTCACGTATGACACCAAACTTGATATATCACTCTTTCATAATAATCATTGACGGAGTTCCATTTTTTTTTTTTTTCAGTAATGTCACAATGTCCACAGAAAACGGGATGTTTGGAGTTTCCTGTGCAGTGCAGAAGAGTCGTGGAATCTATTCGTCCTAACGTTGTGTGCATACACCACAATACATGATAATTCTGGCGTTGTAAATCAGACTTCAATGGAAGAAAGTAGTCCAAGGGCTTGTCGGTGTGCGCAGGCGTTTTTTGATCACTAAATACAGATAGTCATTCTGTAAGGGTGACAGCTATCTATCTATGTATCTATGTATGTATGTATCTATCTATCTATCTATCTATCTATCTATCTATCTATCTATCTATCTATCTATCTATCTATCTATCTATCTATCTATCTATCTATCTAACTTATCTATCTATCTATCTATCTATCTATCTATCTATCTATCTATCTATCTATCTATCTATCTATCTATCTATCTATCTAACTTATCTATCTATCTATCTATCTATCTATCTATCTATCTATCTATCTATCTATCTATCTATCTATCTATCTATCTATCTATCTATCTATCTATCCATCCATCCATCCATCCATCTATCTATCTATCTATCTATCTATCTATCTATCTATCGATCTATCTATCTATCTATCTATCTATCTATCTCAAGGGCAGCCATATTGTCTACTGAAGTGAGCGCTTAGCCCACGTACAGGATGGTTCTAGTCCCACCCGGTGTGGGGTTCAGCTTTACTTGTTACACACGATGTGTGAAAGGCACTACTCAACGGCGATCTGACGAGGTCCAAGTATCTTTGAACGCATATGACGTCACGAATCCGGTTTGTTTACGTCCGCTGGCATTTTCCCGGTGCACGTTGCAGTAAATGCCGATCGTTTATGCTGTTTTCGGTGACCGCATTAGCAATTTTTAAATTTTTGATAGTTTATCCCCTAATCTCACATCTATCATATCCTCACTGGCCTGAAAAGAAAAGTAGAAACCAGAAATGAGAAAAAATTTTAAACATGGGAAAGTCGGTAATTGACAAGAAATTCAACAGCAATTATCTAATTTCTTGAGTGAATTTAGGGCTTGAAATCTAAAGGAAAATGTCTTCACTTTGTGAGGATATTGTCATGTTCTTTCATAGTCATTCTGAATTTGGAGCAGAATCGTCTTAACTGCGGATCCATGAAAGAATTATTTTCTAACCCGGATCCACAGTTCGTCTTGTCCTTTCTGAGAGAGACTAAGATCTACAACTTGATTTAAAAATGTTTATATATACCCATTTATAAAACTTTTTCCAGATCTATTCAAAACAGGTTTTGAGAATTTTACCAATGTGATACAATTATATGAATATTATATCTAATTTATGGTTAAACTTGAAAGTTCTGAATACGAAACGTAAATGAAGAACGCGGAGCCAAATATTGACCGTGAAGAGGGAAAAGTGGCCATTATCCTGCCGACGCGCTGTAAAACTCAAAGTCAAAGCCTAAACGCATTGGCACACTCCCTTGAACTCCCAAGAGTTTAGGGAGCCCCCATGCATGCAAATTTACATTGGTTTTTGAAAGGGGGTTGGGGGGGGGGGGGTTTGCACAGCCTATTGCTTTGCCCAGGGGGCCCGTAATGATGTCAAAACGGCCCTGATTTGGAGGAAGCACGTCGACACGACAAGGGTCACACTGTGCTAGGAAAAACGCAAAATGATAGACAGAACAAGACACAACGATAGGGCAGATGGAGACCCAGTCAGAATCTCCGGCCAACCACCCAGAATTTGCTGGTCAGAGTGATACCATTTTTGTTTTCTTTCGCAGAAATCAGGATTGATATCTGTCCGGTTTTGGAAATACGACCTTTTTAAAAAAATGTTACATCACAATCTTTTTCTGTGCCTGATTGGGAATGAGGATAAAACAAAAAAAACAAAAAATCCGGTCAGGGTCGAGACCAGTGAACGCATCAGCGGTAGAGATAAGGGCCTCGAGATTTGGGCAGAAAATAGAAGACAGGAAAGGACGAAGAGATTGGAGGGATTGAGGATGAGGGAGGAAGGGGGAGGGGTGAAGTTGAAGGTGATCTTGAGTTATACAGCCAAGTTCGATCTTTTTCTTCTCCACCCCCTCCCCCCCCCCCCTCCCCCTCTCCCTCGTTATGCTCCCCGTGTTTGCCGATAGTTTTCAGTACTGTTGAAGTAGGTCAAGGTTATGGTACCAGATCAATCTGGCAAATAGATGGTGAGGGGAGGTAAATGCCCACGCGCGTAACCCTTAAATTTGGCTTTGTCATCCTCCGCCCTCTGTTCTCCCTTTCTGCCTCATCCTCCGCCTCTCCTCTTGCTTGTTTCCTCATCCTCCGCCTCTCCTCTTGCTTGTTTCCTCATCCTCCGCCTCTCCTCTTGCTTGTTTCCTCATCCTCCGCCTCTCCTCTTGCTTGTTTCCTCATCCTCCGCCCTCTCCTCTTGCTTGTTTCCTCATCCTCCGCCTCTCCTCTTGCTTGTTTCCTCATCCTCCGCCTCTCCTCTTGCTTGTTTCCTCATCCTCCGCCTCTCCTCTTGCTTGTTTCCTCATCCTCCGCCTCTCCTCTTGCTTGTTTCCTCATCCTCCGCCTCTCCTCTTGCTTGTTTCCTCATCCTCCGCCTCTCCTCTTGCTTGTTTCCATTCCGAAATTCTCTCGTCCTCCTTTCAATTCCTCTTTTTGTGGCTGGCTCAAGCAATTTTTATACTTGCTGACATATCCGGCGTTTGTCCAGATTAAACTCACTTCCTCCCCCACTCTCTCTTTTCCCTCCTCTCTCTCTCTGTACTCCATTCTCTCTCTTTTTCTCTCTCTCTCTCTCTTTCTCCGATAGATTCTATAAAGACAGATCTGCCGATATTTTTCTTGTAGGGAAATCGCACCAAATTGAATGTGTTTTTATATTCAGTATAATGTGTACCTCTACATCATATTCTTACTTGTTCTTTCCTGTTGGTTGGTTTCTCTCTTTCTTCCTCTCTCTCTCTCTCTCTCTCTCTCTCTCTCTCTCTCTCTCTCTCTCTCTCACACACACACACAAACTCCCTTCTTTCTCTCTCTCTCTCGGCCCATGGGTCTCCCTTTTCTCTACCCCCCACCCTTACCCCCCTCCCCTCTCTCTCCCTGATTCTCTCTTTCTCACTCTCTCTCTCTCTCTTTGACCATCTTCCCCGCTATTTCTTAGTTTTTCACTACTACACTATCAAGCTGAGCCCCTACCCCCCCCCCCATTCTCTCAGAACTCTTACCCCATTTTATCTTTCTATCCCTGATTTCTTACCCTATAATCTACTGACTCCATCCTATCCTTATTTCTATTGTTTCCAGTAGGTTTTCAAGGCCTGATAATTACGTCTCTCTCCGAACTTAATCACGTTACGCCGGTTAAAAGGTACAAGTTCGCCATTGCCAGCACTCCCTCCGGCACCGAATTGTTTTTCCATTGTATTTTTAGTACGCCCAGATTTGGTCCTGCACACCCCCCCCACCCCCTCCCCATGGCCCCTAAACACACACACCCTCTTCTTTCCTTTTTATTTTTCCCAACATCCTCGACTCACCCGTCCGTCTCGCATACCCTTTTCACCAACTCACGCTCTCAGGCGCCTTAGCAAACATACATAACTATTCAATGCGGGTCATACTTCTCCCATCTTGCTATACAACTTTATTATCAGTAACGCCGAGGGACCCCAAAAAACAACAACAAAAAAAAGGATAATTGTCATGAGATCCAAATGGCGATAAAAATTTAGCAAATTAAGAACATGATCAAGTCTGACAGCTGGAAGGGCGAGGGTGGTTTCGGGGGAGGGGGGGGAAGAAATGTCTTCAGGGGGCACGTTTTATTTTTTAAAAAAAGTGGGTGAAGCGGATAAGGCTGAAATGTATTGGTCAGGACGTCAAAATCTAGGTCAGTTATGGTAACAGATTGACCCAAAACGACGGAGGGCTGGTGTGTGAAGTGGAGGGCTGTGAGAAAGAGAGCACCTAGTTAAGTCTTCTTTGGTAACGGGTCGATGAAATAGATAATGTTATATGGTATTCATTTTGAATAATTCATAGAATAGCATGTTTTGTTATCTTTCTATCTATCTATCTATCTATCTATCTATCTATCTATCTATCTATCTATCTATCTATCTATCTATCTATCTATCTATCTATCTATCCGTCTGTCTGTCTGTCTGTCTGTCTGTCTGTCTGCCTGTCTGAGGGTCTGTCTGTCTATCTATCTATCTATCTGTCGATCAGTCTATCTATCTATCTTTCTATCTATCTATCTATCTATCTATCTATCTATCTATCTATCTATCTATCTATCTATCTATCTATCTATCTATCTATCTGTATATCTGTCTATCTATCTACCTATCTATCTGTCTGTCTGTCTGTCTGTCTGTCCGTTCTTATGCCAGTCTATCTATCTATCTATCTATCTATCTATCTATCTATCTATCTATCTATCTGTCTATCTGTCGATCAGTCTATCAGTCTATCAGTCTATCTATCTATCTATCTATCTATCTATCTATCTATCTATCTATCTATCTATCTATCTATCTATCTACCTATCTATGTGTCTGTCTGTCTGTCTGTCTGTCTGTATGCCTGTCTATCTATCTATCTATCTATCTATCTATCTATCTATCTATCTATCTATCTATCTATCTATCTATCTATCTATCTATCTATCTATCTTAATCTACCTACCTATCATTCTGTCTGTCTGTCCGTCTGTCTGTCTGTATGCCTGTCTGAGAGTCTGTCTGTCTGTCTGTCTGTCTGTCTGTCTGTCTGTCTGTCTGTCTGTCTGTCTGTCTGTCTGTCTGTCTGTCTGTCTGTCTGTCTGTCTGTCTGTCTGTCTGTCTGTCTGTCTGTCTGTCTGTCTGTCTGTCTATCTATCTATCTATCTATCTATCTATCAAAGTAGAATATAATCTGGTTAGATCACGTTCCAGACGAGCTTTGCATACTCACAACCCCTCATGATGTTTATGCTTAGTGTACTTTTGTCCTGCAAATTTGAAAATAATTTAGTTAAAAGAAATTAATCATGGTGTGCATTTTTATTTGTTCTCCTGAAGGATTTGATTAATATCAGACAAGAAGTCCGAGAACCTTAGTTCTGGAAAGGTCAAAGTCATAAACATATTGTTCAAACATAAAGACGGATTATACAGGTCGTAGCTTGAAGACAAATTCTCTGTTACGGCTTGACATAACATGATCAAAACAGTTAATGTTTCCCTGAAATTTCATTGGTAAATGTCACTGCATTTAATCTTAATCGCATTTTCTTCATGGTCTGAATAACGACGTGTTTCACAAATAGAATAAGGTTATATGTCACGAGCAGAGTTAGGGTCTTGGGGATGTTACGACTGCACGAGAGGCAGCTAACTCACACTCGGACACAACCACACAAGAAAAGTATTAAATAACTAGAGCGTATATATGTCAGGCCGGTCAGGCCATAGTTTACATAAATATTAATAACAAAACAAAAGACAATAGGGCTATATATTCAAACCAAAAAAACTCTAATTAATAACTTAACCAATGATATTCATGTAACTATGGAGGTACTGCACTCAATAGCAAATAGGTATATTATACGAAACTAGATATCAATTTAAAGTGACAGTTGAGTCGCCACTGGCCAGTCGCCAGGCAAACTCTCCCTAAATCATATGGGCTTGAGTGTTAGGAGAGCCCAGTATGTTCAAAGCCTACAGAAGCACTCTTCGGCTTGTAGGTAATTTAAGCAGTTGCCAAAAGACTATATTTTATGCACAATCACTATTCAATTCATCAACAATGTGCTATATTATTCCAATCATACTATGGCAATAGATCTATGATACAGGACACTCGTGGTCGAGTGCCAGCTGGGGTTTCCTTAGTCTTCCTATGAGGCTGTAGTTCTCTCTCTATCTCCGATCTCTATTATGCTTGAATAAATAAGATATAGTACCATTGGTCACGCCTACTGGTAGGCGCGAACATCAGTATAGCGCAGCGTGGGCTTTCAAAGGTCAGCCCACTCAGACCTTTCTTTCTAGAGCTCAGTCAGTCCGTTAGCAAGGACTTCTTGTCTTCAAAGCACACAGTTCAGGTACTGGTCAACCGGAGATACTTCACGACACGATGCTTCTGCTCGTCTGTATTCACCAAATCTGAACGTTACACGATGTCTTATACTATCTAACTACCCAGCGTGCTAGTCCGCTGGCCCAATTAGTTCAGCTATCTCATAGGTCGAAACCTCCCACCATTTTAATTGTAGTAATACGTCTGCACTATTCTACCAGCCAGTTAACGTGCAAAAACTTGTCTAGTCATACTTAATGTCAACTATCCCCACCTTGTTTCACCCCTACTCCATTACTTATTAATCACGAACATTAAAACCCACAAGCGTGAATCCAACAGTTTAACTTTACATTTATTTACTCACCAACTATAATTTGGCGAGGACCGTTCAAGGCCACCAGCCAATTTCTCATGGCCCTGGTAAAACAACAACAATTCACTCTCTGCGTGAGTTTTAACAACATCTGAATCATGACATTATAGTTGCTTCAATTTATGTGTCTGTAACAAGGTTAAAATTGTTTTAATTTATGTGTCTGTCGACGGTTCTGTAATTAGTATTTAACAAGAAACAGGGACGTTCAGAGACACATGTCTGTCCATCGGGGGGTGTGGACGTGGCAAAATTTGTCTCCTGCAAATATCACACAGGTAAATTAACTAAGGTACTTCTTATCTATGGTATCAGGGGCAGGCCTGGGTGTTAAATGTTGGAAGGCTGCAGCCCTTTGATAATATCTCCCCCCCCCCCTTTTTTTTAAAAATGTATTATTTATTAATTAGTGAGTATAAAATTAGCATCGTTTAATTAGCGCATAAAAATATTGTGAACTTGTGACAGTTCAACACACAACCGTTTTCACATTTCAGTGGCAAGGTGTGTGTGTGTGCGTGTGAGTGTGTGCGTGTGTGTGTGTGTGTGTGTGTATGTGAATGAGAGCGAGAAGGAGTAGGGAATAAAGAGAGAGGAGAGACAGACGGGACAAAGAAGAGAAAGACAGAAAGAGACAGGAGGACAGGGCCAGAGACCAACATACAGAGAGAGAAAGAGAGACAAAGATAGATAGATAGATAGATAGATAGATAGACAGACAGACAGACAGACAGACAGACAGACAGACAGACAGACAGACAGACAGACAGACTGATAGATAGATAGATAGATAGATAGATAGATAGATAGATAGATAGATAGATAGATAGATAGATAGATAGATAGATAGATAGATAGATAGATAGATAGATACAGAGAGAGAGAGAGAGAAAGAAAGAAAGAAAGAAAGAAAACCTGAATGATAGATAAATGCTGAACAGCGTATGTGGGCCGCCCAAAAAAAACAACAACAGATCACTCCAGCAATAGTGTGATATAGATCTGTCATGTTTAACCCAAATAACTTAATTATAAACATAAACAGCTGGAAAGTACCATGTCAAACAATGATAATAATACACAGCATTTGTACAGCGCCTCATCCCGCTTAAGACCAGGCTGTGAGCGCTTTACAACATTTATATCATAATTTTATAATCACACACACAATACACAGGCATACTCAGGAGAAAACAAAAAATGGACATTTAGAGTATAAAAAGATGTCTGGGTTATAAATCGTGAATGATGTAAACAAAACAAACAAACAGAAATAACAACTGTTACTAAAGTTGAAGGACCTCGCTCGCTCTCTCTCTGTCTCACTCACAGATGTTTAATGAAATATTTCAGAAATCTGTCACGCATCCAGTGAAGACAGTCAAGGAATATCGGTTAATGCTATTAAAATTCCAGCCTCTGAGTAAGACTTCGTTTGACCTGGTGTCTGAAGTATGAAGTATAAAACATAGTGTTATTTTTGATGGTTCATTAAATGTGTCAGGTATGATATTTTATTAATTATTAAACTGTCATCCTTAGGTAAATATGTTCAGGGTGAACTGACCGAGTTGTTGACCATATTAGATCACAAGAAGACGAAGTGAATCAAAAGGGAGAGAGAGAGAGAGAGAGAGAGGGAAAGAGAAAGAGACAGAGAGAGAGAAGAAGAGAGAAAGAGAGAGAGAGAGAGAGAGAAAGAGGGGGGGGGGGAGGAGAGAGATGGAGAGAGATAATATAGACAGACGGACACTGGTCGAAAATACGGTGACAGAGAGATAAGGAGAGATAGAGAGAGGGGGTGGGGGAGAGACCGAAAGAAAAGACATGCAAACAGACAGTAACAGGCAGAAAGAGACAGAAGACAGAGAAACAGGGGAATAGATGATAGGTGGGGGGGGAGGGGGGGGCGGAGAAGGTTAGAGAAACAAAATGATATACATACAGACAGACGGACTGAAAGAGACAGAAGGAGGAGAGACAAACAGATAGAGAAACAAATTGACAGAGAGAAAGAGAAACACATACAGATAGAGACATTGGAATGAGAGAGATAGACAGACAGAGAAACAGAATGACGTAGAGACGGGAAAGGGAGAAGGACGGAGAGAAAGAGGCATACACACAGACAGAGGCAGAGTGAAAGAGAGAGAAGAGAGAGGGACAGACAGACATGCAGACAGACAGGCAGACGATGGACACACAAACCAAGAGCAAGAGACAGACAGAGATAATGGGAGGGAAGAGGATGAAGAATAGCAAACAAAAAGAAAACAAAAAAAAGAGAGGGCAAAATGAGAGGGAAATTAATGTCTTTACGTTGAAAAGGGAGACAAGGTGGTCTAGAGGCAAAGTGCTCGCCTCTCATGCCAAGGGTCCCGGGTTCTAAACCCGGGCAGTGCAGGCATGTTGGAAAGTGGATTTTTCTCATATTTTCAAGTCACTGGTCCTATTGGGGGGTAGGATCGAGTACCTAGTCTTCTCGGATAAGGACGAAAAAATTCGGAGGGCCCGTGTGCACGTTGCGCACGTTAAAGATACCTTGGCAGTTGGAAATCGTAAAGAGCAGGCCGAAAGGCCACTGCCCGGGCAAAATTGAAATTAATAGATTAAAATTTATCCATACCATCTCCCCCCCCCCCCCCCCCCCCCCGCCAGAACAAGAAATAATAAAACAAGTAAAGTGAGGTGTAAATGCCAAGGGCAGCGAACCTCCTAAAATAAAGACCTCAAATCAGTAGGTTGAAAAGGAAAGATTACACAATCATTGTCCACAGGGACACAATGCCCTCTACTTTGTTTCATAATAAATCACTTGAGAAGTTCCAAGTTCCTTTGGCAGTGTAGAAAAAAAAAGGATCAATGACGTCAGTAAAGAAATGTAAGTCAGAAACTTAATAGTTCACTGTCTGACCTGAAGGAAAGTTCTATTTTAGTCCTGTCTGGATGCAAGGCCAATGGTTTCCAGACGGGGATCGCGAAATCTTTAACTATTTATTATTACTAATTGGCCCCGCTGACTCGAGGAATATAATTATTACACAGAATGATGTGATTTTTTTAACTTTGGGTTTCGATCAACAATGTGTATATTGAGGCGCAGAACGAAATTTCCGGTCATACTTTTTAATTCTACTCGAAGAAAATACGTCTGTTTCTTCCGGCTCAAAATGTCGAAACACTTTGTTATGTTCAACCAGAGACCATGCTCCGATGAGATCCTTTGGTTTCTCGGGGGCCTCCACAGACTAATAAAATACCCAGACTGGATGATACCAATGTGTGACGTCACAAAACAGCGAAAGGTCCGCCATTTTAGGTTTACAGTTGCGACCGACGCTTCAGCATAGCTACAGTGCAGTGGTCGCTAAAAGTCCATACGGTCATCATTTATAACAATAAAAAAAGGCAGATGTAGACAATAAAATGGCAGAATAGGCAAGTTAATGCATTGTTGATACATGTACAACCAATCTTGACAAATAAAATGAAATTTCTACTGCAGATAGAACTAGAATCGGAATTTTCCGAGCGGCGGCCATGTTGGTTATACGGCCACCGCTCGGGAAATTCCGTAAAAAAACGACACAGCCCGAAGCTCGTGTTTCCAGTCTGGTTAATTTATTAGTCTGTGCAGGCCTCAGCTTAATGCTATTGGCCCCGAGACCATACTCCTATTGTACTATTGTATTATGTAGGTCACTGTGTACAACTCAGTTGTGGCTCAAAAACAACGCATGTATTAAAGATATAGAGAACTTCAAGATCTTTCAAAACATGCCCACATACTCATTTACTTCTTTTTATGCTTAATATATTTTGTGCAAATTAAGGCTCAGCTGTTAAAAAACCTTCCATGATTTTTGTTTACAATAATTACAATTTCCATTATCTTAAAACTAGAGTGTTGTCAGTCAGTTGTGTTGATCTCGTTTTGAGACTTGTCGATTTCTGGAAATTCTGCATTTTTATGTTCTTGTTTTGATATCGGACATTGATAGTCAGGTCGATTTGGATCAGTTTGGATAATGTCAGTGTGTTCTTGGGTAATACTGTGCTCGAAATTTGTGACAGAGAAGGAAATTTGAAGACACTGGTGGAAAAATTAAATGATATTGTGAAAGGAAATGAGGCAGAAATAATTTTTAAAAAAACATTGCAAGATAACCCATCATCTATTTATATAGCCATCTGTTTGTGTGCCTGTCTATTTGCCTATCTTTTTGTCTGTCTGTCTGTTGGTCAGTATCTATCTATCTATCTATCTATCTATCTATCTATTTATCTATCTATCTATCTACCTATCAATCTATCGATCGATCGATCTATCTATCTATCTATCTATCTATCTATCTATCTATCTATCTATCTATCTATCTATCTATCTATCTATCTATCTATCTATCTATCTATCTATCTATCTATCTATCTACCTTTCTATCTATCTATCTATCTATCTATCTATCTATCTATCTATCTATCTATCTATCTATCTATCTATCTATCTATCTATCTATCTATCTATCTATCTACTTATCTATCTATCTGCCTCCCTGCCTGTTTCTCTGTCTGTCTATCTTTCTGCCTGTCTGTCTATCTGTCTGTCTGTGCCACATCTATGTCACCACTATATAAATATAATAACCAAAAGAAAAATAATATATATACATATTATTATGTGGGTCAGATTATCAAGATTATATTTAGACTTAACAAACAAGTGTTCCTACGCAAACTGACTGACATTCCAACAGACAGTCCATGAACGACAAAATATGGGGGAAAATCTGCTTGAGGGGAAGAAAGAAGAAAATATCTGCGACACAATAACAAGTCTGACATTTTTTTCCCCCTCCAAGTCCGGCTTCAGACAATGTCATTAGTCTATGGCATTCCGTGATGTGGAAAATACGGAGTCGATTATTTGATGATATCATGTCTTTATAGTGTTCCGAATACCTCTGACATAATGATAATACAAAGAATTTTTATCATTGACACGAGCATATTTCTTCAAATTCATTAGTTGTTGCACACAGAGAGTAGCACGTAGAGACGTCCACACATTATGAAATCTGATTGCAATGAGGCAAAGTAAAGAAAAACGAAACAAAAGGGTCTATTTGCCATGTCTTGATGACTGCCAAGAATAGCGAAGGTCCTGTTTTTTCGCATTTCATTGAAATGATAAATTAATGCTACATTTCTTACTAATCCATTATGTTTACTGTGGCTATCAATGATCCTTCATTTCAAGCTCGTCTCACAACGTATCTCATCCTTTCTGAAAGAGGCTGAAGTCTACACGATGATTTGAAGGAAGTTGTCTTTTTTTTTTTTTTTACACATTTAGTATTTAAAGAGCTCCTTCAAAAATATACAAACACATTTTGAGAACTTCATCGACATAGCAATTTGATTCAGAACGTTTCAATTTATTCGTGAAATTCCATTGATGAATATCTGAGTATCAAAACCTACATAAAGCAACCAGAACAAAAAGTGAAAGATTCAAGCAAAATGGCCACCACCTTGCAGTGTGCCATTAAACCAGACCCAAACTCAAACTTTAAATCGAGCGGGATCAATATCGATTTTCTCAGAAGATGTCTTGTAAATTTATTAAGAATTTTCGTACTTTCTTTTAGTAATTTAGAAATATTTCTTTATAATGATTTGGTTTCAATATTATTTTATAATACAAAGTGCAAACATGCAAATTCACCTAACTAATAAAAAAAATCAGTCTCATGGGGTTTAGTGTGAAATATGAGCTTATGCAAAATTTCATATAAATTCAATAGATAGTTTTCGAGAAAATCGGCTCAAGGTGAATGAACAAACTCAATAGGGAATCCCTCCAAAAGGGGGACATTTTTTATGGCAATGAGATTTGCTTATAAGCGAAAAACTGGCGATTTTTCTGTATACAGTTAAATTATTTTGCTTGAAATCGTCTTTGAAATATCTTATTTTGATTTTCTAAAGAGGCATACAAATTTCACTTCAATTTCGCCAGATCCACTCATAATTATATTGATGCAACACGTGTGTCAGTTCACTTCTTTCAATATTAGCAAAAATGTGGATGGGGTTGGGGGATTGGGAAAAAAAGGGTTTGGGGGTGAAGATGGAGGAGTATCAATTTAGCGACAGATGAAATGGACGGAAAATGGAATTCTGAGCACAGGGGTATCAAATTGGTGATGACAATATGACAATAGTGGGAATTGCCAAGTGACGCGAATGACGTTGATCATTAAAGTGTATGACTTGCAAACAGAAATAGCAAATCTGCGGTTATTAAAATGTTGACATACTTCAAATAGCGTCATTGTGTTTACTCACCAGAACGTGAGAAAAGAGCATCGCGTTTGGTGTCAGGTGTCCATGCAAATTTCCGGTCTTTTGGTTCAGAAACAGAGCAGTTTAGTCAGGCACAAGTCACGGGAAATCATTAAAAGCCATTGAACAATGCCAGTTTTTTTAATGGACTTTCATTTTCGTAATAACCATTGTCGAAAACATATGACCGAGAGCGTGCGTGTGCGATTCTGCTGAAACGGTCATCCTTCGGGGTTCAAAGATAGTGGAAGGCTAACAGTTTCTGTAACCATTCAGCCTGCGTAAAATGTAAGTTATAAAACTTGTCAATTCCCAAGAATTTTATGGAACATTCTGAAGTGAATCGGGCCATTTTGTAAAGTTTTATAGATATGGAATTCGTGATTTCAGCGAATTTTATGCTGTATTTAAATTTCTCTTGAACTTCATGTGGGCAGAAGAGACGATATTCTGTGTTGGTGCTTTTCTTTGGAGTTTCCATGCCATGAGGAATTTGTTAATTGGTAATAATTATGATAACACCTGGACACATAAGGTAATTAACGACGGCACTTGCTATGCATGAACCTTTACCAATCGACATAGTGAATCATAATATTTGTATGACCATTTATAATGAAGATTAATGGAAGGTTGGGGAGAATGGTTACGTGGGTGGAGGGATAGATGAACGAATGTGCGGGTGGATGAATGGAAGGAGAGAAGATGGATGGATGGATGGATGGATGGGTGGGCAGATGGATGGATGGATGGATGGATAGATGCATAACGGATGCTCGGGTGGACGGAGGACGGACGAACTGGTGGGCAGACGGACGGATGGATGGGTCAATGAGTGGATGAATGGATGGACGAATGGATGTATCAATTGGTGGATGCACTGACAGACAGACGTAATGGAAAAGTCTGCTTCTTTCATGTTAGACAAGCTTTGTTTTGGCAGTGTCAAAGTTGATCCTAAAGTAATGAACATCGCCCCTAACAGAAAAATAAATGAAATCGAACAAAATCTAAAATATCTGAAGTCATCCACCTCAACAACATTTTTCCCACCCTCTCTGTTTACCAGCGCCCACAGATTCAGCCGTGACTTCAAACTTGACCGTATTTTCGGATGGCACCCCGGGGCTAGAGTGAATTAGGAAGCCATAAATGGCTCGGGGTGTGCCCGATGTAGCGAGTGTTTGTTTGTTCAGAGTGAAGTCCTGACAGTATCCAAAAAAGGAAGATAAAATGGGTTAAGTGGAAGGGCCTGATCGAATTGCAGATGTTTATTGGGTAAGAGGGCAGGCTGACGTGACGGTAAGGAGAGGGGGGGGGGGTTGGAACCATAGATAGATAGATGGGTGGTTAGATAGATAGATAGATAGATAGATGGGTGGTTAGATAGATAGATAGATAGATAGATAGATAGATAGATAGATAGATAGATAGATAGATAGATAGATAGATAGATAGATAGATGGGTGGTTAGATAGATAGATAGATAGATAGATAGATAGATAGATAGATAGATAGATAGATAGATAGATAGATAGATAGATAGATAGATAGATAGATAGATAGATAGATAGATAGATAGATAGATAGATAGACCCTGTCGGCCATTTCAAAACAAAAAGAACTGTACCATTCTAGACCAACAGTAAGGACAGTATACCGGACATCTCGTAATTGCTGAAATACACGGTATCAAAGTTGTTGGTCCAGTGAAGAGAGGCGTGAGTCAAACAAAATTGCTATGTAAACAACATCTAAATTTGTACTCTAGGACAAAATTATAAATTCCTTGAAAGAACGAGAACTAGTTACAATAAAATAACGGTAAGTTAGGAGAATCAAGGCAAGTCTATAATCATGAAATATCTGAATGAATGTATGTCAAGGATATTAAGTATTTGACTGGCACTGGGAATTCAACAAAATCCGTTATAGCTTTCAGAATATAGTTAGAATTATGGCAAAATCGCAGATCCTCAGAGCGAGAGATTGTATTTGAATGGCATACAGAATGCTCTAATGATTTCAAAATTGCTCTGACAGGTCGTTTAGTCAAATTAACAAACTTTCAGGGTGAACTGTCGGATTCTACTCCATGTCCTAGTCCAATATGGCATGAAAATTGCCAGTATGACGCGGGTCAGGGTTGGACTCCATGGTGACCGTGCTGCTGTCCTTAGTAAAAGCGCCGTATGTGCCAATCGACATCCACGTCTCTTTTTGTGCCCATTTTATAAAATGAATAATATGTTTGCTTTCGTTCTGTATCGAATGTAGTTTGTACTATTGAATGTTCTCTTGGTCATCATTAAATTGAACTGAAGAAAAAAGCCGAGAGCAACCCGAAATAATAATGGATGGCATTTATATAGCGCATATCCATCTAAAATGCTCTATGCGCTTTACAGAAGCAACATGTCAACCACAGAGCAGAATGGAGCGCCTGCAAAGCGCTCAACACACTACACTGCTTCTTTCTCTCTCTCTGCCTCTCTCTTTCTCCGAGCAAATTGTAACGCAGCCTGTTAGGCGCAGTTCACAACTCACAACAGTTCACAACTCACAACTCAAATGATATTTGAATAATAACATAATAATATATATTTGATAACGAATAATAAATTTTGTTGTTGCTGGCTGGGGGATGATATGGATAAATTTTAATCTTTTAATTTCAATTTCAATAAACATCTAAAAACACAATTATTTTCAATATTGACGGAATACAACCACACACATAGTTGTTTCTGACCGTCGCCACATGTTTTAGTATGCTCTTTGTATTAATGAATTGGATGTGCATACTGGAGACTGACTGTAGTGCGCTAAAGAGCTTGTGTTACGGGATGAAGTGCTATGTAAATTTTACATAATATATATAACAAATGTACACTTTGACACTTGCTTATCATGCGTTGTGGCACTTATCAAGCTGTTTCACAGTTCCAACTCCTTATCCTAATGCCTCTTGTTAGCGGAATGTAGTATAATTACAAAGTTCAATGCTCATCTATAGGTTACTGTGCCATAAAGATAAAGCCGCAAACGTTTAATGTGGAATTTTTCAATAGTGCATAATGTGAAGTTGGAACAAATAAGAGCTAAGGTTATGATATACTGACTTTTGCCATAGCACGGCAGCATTGGACTTGTTGTTTTGTTTTGGCCATGACATGACTAAGGTTGACTGTTTGTGGCCAGTTTCAAGATATTGGAAATCTCTCAGGCCTGGGGATATGTTTGTACTCTTCACCTCAATCTCTTCCTTTCCCACACTTATTAGTTCAGAGTAGATAATGGAAAGATCTGTGAGATGTTTACTCAAGTTGACACATGGCAGTCATGTATTATCCGGTCATTCATGCGCGAGCTATTGTATGTGAGAAACTACTGGATTTGAATTTGCTCATTTGTTGTGATAGTCATGGCTAGTAAATATCTGACCTTCTCGGTCACATACTCTACTTATTTGCTCACATCAAGAGGGGCATTGGCCATATTGTTGTATGCCACATTTTGCCGACTTTTAGCTTTTGACATGAAAACATTCTCTCACTTCTAACTTCGTTGTGTATTAATGTCATTCCAATCGGTTAAAAACTTTTCGAGATAATGTATTTGTAACGTAATATTGTACCCGTTTTGGCCCTTCAGCAGATCTACTTTCAATTCTCATTTTCTCGGAAAGGCAAAAATGCAGATACCGCAATATGGAAAATACCCGACTGACTGAATCAAGTCTGTTATGCTTCTGTTCTTATTCAGTGGGCGAGATCTCTCTTTCCCCTACCTCTCTCAAGACAATTTTGACGCACCCGACCTCGTGATGCAAAACCTTGTCAGTTTCGCCAGGGAGCGAGGTCCAGTTTACCTCTATATTTCATATCTCACACTAAAATCGAAACAAAACAGATTTGACTCAGAGCGCCACCAGCGTAATAGCTATAATTGCTATAAATCATTTAATGGCGAATGTTTTGTCTGTCCCGTTTACTATTTTGGTTCTCGCATCATCTGTTACGTAGAATGTACAATCAGCTTTGCGTTAAGCCGGCTACTATTTCTGTAAGTTCGGCAAATGTACTCAATTAATGTCTAGGTCTGTCTCTCTAAATATAATACCAAACTGATGTCTGTCTGTCTGTCATGCAATCTTGTTGTCACGTTTTCTTTCTCATTTCTTTATCTCACTTAAATCTTAATAATGCCGCCTGTCTATCTTTTTGTTACTCTAATTTTGCACGTTGGAATTCCCGAGATTTGTATGAGAAAAATGACTAAACCCATTCAAAAATTCAACTACACTGGTAAGTAAAGACCAGACTGAAAGACAATGGCTAAAAGCACGCATTGTATCTTATAACAACTGAACCCTACAAGCTACAAATTACACGTATCCTAACAAGGAAAATCACTAATTTAGCGTAGTCTGTTCCACATTCCAGGTAAATTGAAACCAGGTATACCTTGATGCAGTGAAACAAAAATGGACCTGTCAAACACAGTAATAAAGCCATGAATAGAAAGGAAATATTCGAGGCAAACAGAGGTCATGCAAATCTATTCTATTGTTTATCGAAGTCTAATGTAGTTGGTTTTTCACGGTGAACAAAGTTGAGCGTGCATCGTGCACGACGCGTGAAAGAATGAGAATCACGTGCCCAGCAAGATAGGCAGGCGTGAGGAGGATATCACGTGACCAAGAAGAGAGGCATTTTGGGAGGACGGCAGAGCGGGGATCAGAAGGTGAGACACAGAAACCCAGGGCCCTGGGGTCAAGTGCAGAGATCCCCAAGAAACATGAGTAAACGAAACAACAAGCTATTTCGGCAAACTTGAACTATGGCTTCGATTAAGGTGTCTGAAATGATCAGGCCGTTCAGTGGTGCGGGAGATGTCGCAGCGTGGATTCAAAAGGTGGAACTAGTGGCGAGTCTTACAAATGTTAAAGATGTGGCAAAGTTTCTGCCGTTGTATTTGGAAGACGGTGCCTTGGCAGTCTACTTGGAGATGTCAGATAATGATAAATTAGATGTTGAAAAGATAAAGAAAAATCTCAAGGCAGCATTCTCAATAGGCCGGTTTGCCGCGTTTAGTCGATTAAAGTCGGTTCGGTGGGGAGGAGAGTCAGTGGATGTTTTTGCAAATGAACTTCGTCGGTTAGCCAGGGAGAGTGGGTTTGTGGGTGCTGGACTGGAAGAAATTGTGAAATTGGCATTTGTGACTGGTTTACCAGAGTCTATCGGCATGGAACTGCAACAACTCCAAGGCATAGACATTATGTCTGTTAGTGAAATTTTGACACGAGCAAGAATTTTAGCTGGCAAGTCTGAGATGAGTGCAGCGGTTCAAACAACAGGAATGGAAGTGCAGAGGTCAGGACAAAATAAGATAAAGTGTTTCGGTTGTGGAGGGCCTCATTTGGTTCGAAATTGCCCAGAAAAGAAGATTATCTGTTACAGATGTAGAAGAGAGGGTCATATTGCAACCCATTGCACTTATGAGAAGCAGGCTGGTGATTCTAATACTAATTCTAAGGGTAGATCAATGTTTAGGTCAGACAGGGGTCATGATCAGGTTACATCAGGTAGTTGTAGTGCAGGTTCCAACACCCTTACTGGTTCGGTTGGCGCTTCAATTTTGTCCCGGTCTGCCCGTGTTGTTTCCGTCATTGAGGTTAGCGTTAATAGGAAGATCTGTAAGGCGTTGGTTGATACTGGTTGTACCATGAGTTTAGTTAAGAGCAGTATTGTGTCAGAATGGGCTGGGGAGAGCACGATGCAAGCATTTGACGGTCGCACCGTACAGTGCAAAGATGTTACACAAGTAGAGTTGGAGATTGGAGATTCACGGGTGACGACTCGTGTGACTGTGGTGGATCATATTGTTGGTGGTTTTGATGTTGTCCTTGGGATGGACGTAATTGAAAAGCTGGGTGGTGTTTTGGTCACCGGACGTAAAGTTCAATTTGGTGATTTGGTATGTTCCATTGCATGCGACTTTCAGGATCAAACCAAAAAGGAAGTTAACGAACGTATTGTGGACAAAGATTTTGAGGCTTGGTTCGATGGTAGAGTGTGGGTGGTTAGATACTTCCTGAAAGGAAATGCCCCTCCGACGTTGAAGAATACGGTGCCTCAGTACGACAGTGGACTGAAAAGTGGAAAAATAAGGGTTGCATTCGAGGAAGAGGTTGAGAGGTGGATTGAAGAAGGAATCCTTGTGCCATGGAAAGGTTCTGGTGGGGGTATAATTCCATTGATGGCTGTTGAACAGCCAACAAAGAACAAGGTGAGACCAGTAATGGACTTTCGTGAATTGAATGAGTTTGTGGAGTGTCATACAGGTGGTGACGTGCTTGACATCTGCAGTGAACGGTTAAGAGAATGGAGACAAATTGAGGGTGAAACAGAGATGGTGGACCTCAAATCGGCGTACCTCCAGCTGAGGGTCGACGAAGAGCTGTGGAAATACCAACTGGTGAACTACAAGGGCGTTGTGTATGCTTTGACGAGGGTAGGTTTCGGTCTGAATTCGGCGCCAAAAATCATGTCCAAGATTTTGAAGACTGTTCTTGAAAAGAATGTACGCTGCAGGGGAGCTACAAGTTCGTATATTGATGACATAATGGTTGATGTGTCTCGAGTGAGTTCCAGCGAAGTAATCGATCATCTGAGCAAGTATGGATTGGTAGCTAAACCTCCAGAAAAATTAGAAACAGGAGCGGTGCTGGGTTTGAAACTGAACAAGTCCCGGGATGGCAAATTGGAATTTTCAAGAGGAAATAGCATTCCCACTGTAGAGCAACTGAGCGGAGCTATGACGAGAAGGGAGCTATTTTCTATCTGTGGCAAATTAGTTGGTCACTATCCCATAGCAGGATAGCTTAGGGTAGCATGTAGCTACGTGAAGAGACAAGCAGAAGGTGACATGTGGGAAGACCATATAGGACTCACTGCTCAGTTGATGATACGGGACCTGATCACTCGTGTTCATACGAAAGATCCAGTCAGAGGCATATGGAAAGTGCCCAAAAGCAAACAAGGAGTGGTGTGGTGTGACGCCAGCGATCTAGCAATGGCAGCGATGGTTGAGATAGGCGGAGTTGCTGTGGAAGATTCTACGTGGTTAAGGAAAAAGGATGATTACAATCATATCAACGTTGCAGAGTTAGAAGCAGCACTGAAAGGGTTGAATTTGGCCATAAAATGGGGGTTACACGATATCATGCTCATGACTGATTCTGCCACAGTGTGTAGTTGGATTAGCACATCTTTGACAGAGACCACAAAAGTGAAGACCAAAGGGGCGGCTGAACTATTAGTGAAGAGACGGCTAGGCGTATTGAAGACTCTTGTACAAGAGATGAACTTAACGGTGAACGTCAAGTGTGTCACGAGTGTCTGTAATAAGGCAGATGTGTTGACCAGAGTGAGTAAAGAATGGCTGAAGGGTGAATCGTCGCTTCCAAAAAAGATGGGGTGCGTAGCTGCAGGATGTGATGTGAAGAAGCAGCATGAACAGCATCATAATGGGCCTTGAGCGTACATGGTATTTAGCGAAACAAGTAGACCAAGATGTAACAAAGGAAGATGTGAAGTAAAAAACCTAGGGGTTTACATTGATTCAAATCTTTCTATGTCATCTCAGGTTAGTCACCTCATTCGTATTCTATACATGGAAATCTGGAAAATTGGTAAAATCAGACATCTTATTTCAACTGAAAGTGCGGCTGTTTTAGTAAATTCTTTTGTACTTTCAAAGCTTGACTATTGCAACTCCCTTTTGGCTGGAATTTCACAAAAAAATATTAGAAAACTCCAAATTGCTCAAAACAATGCAGCGAGACTTGTTTTGAAGAAAAAGAAAAGAGATTCAGCACTGCCACTTCTGCAGAGTTTGCACTGGCTGCCAGTCGAGAAAAGAGTAATGTACAAATTGTCATCCATTTGTCACAAATGTGTCAATAATACTGCTCCATCGTACCTAGTTGATTTAACTGATTACTATGTTCCATCTCGTCAACTAAGATCATCATCTGACACTACAAAATTGAAAGTACCTAAAATGAATCTGTCCACTGTAGGAGAAAAGTCCTTTTCATTTCTTGGCCCTACCATCTGGAACACTCTTCCAAAGACAACCAGGGAAATTAATGACATTGGTTCTTTCAAACGCCATCTGAAGACCCATTTCTTTCAGACAAACTAGACTAGGTGTTTTTCGGCAGCAACAATAGTAAATATTTTTGAATTTCTTTTGTGTATGCGTGTGTGTGTGTGTGTGTAAGAGTTTGTTAAAGCGCCCAGAGCTTGTCATCGACGGGGTTGGGCGCTATATAAATGCAATATATTATTATTATTATTAAGATTGTAAGAGAATGTGAACGATGCCAATCCATTGACCCAGCTACGGTTCGCTATGAGACAGGAGACCTTGGAGTGAGTGAAAATTGGAAAAGACTCGCTATTGATGTGACACACTATAAAAGCATTCCATATTTAACCATGGTGGATTGTGGGCCGGGTAGATTTGCTATTTGGAGGAGACTGGCGAACGAGACATCACATTCAGTTTGTCAGGAGCTGCAGCAGGTTTTTTTTGTGAACATGGTCCAGTAGATGAATTGCTGATGGACAATGCTGCTTCATTCAAGTCAGAGATCATGGGGGATTTTTTACGCAAATGGAACGTTCAACCTTTCTACAGAGCAGCCTACAGAGCTAGTGGCAATGGTATAGTAGAGAGAAATCATCGAACCATAAAGGCAATTGCAGAACGAGGCCAGATCAGTCCTGCCATCGCGGCGTATTGGTACAACGTCTCGCCGAGAGACAGACAGAGAGAGAGCTCTGTGCCTCAATTAGCAGTGTTTCAGTACAGGTGGAGACAGCCTGGTATTACTCCACAAGGAACCACCGGAGAGACGCTGGCAGAGGTGAAAGTGGATGATGAAGTTTGGGTCAAGCCCCCATTGGCAAGATGCACCTCACGGTGGGGCAAAGGTGTGGTAACAAATATAAATTCATCACAAAATGTGGAAGTCAATGGCGTTCCGAGGCACATCTCAGATATTCGAAGAATATTGAGGCCTGTTGAGGTTGATGTGGATCCCGATATCAGTCATGAAGTAGTCTTACAAGAGACTGAGATTGAGGTGGAGAGGGAGCGGCGACATTATCCACAGAGGGATCGCAGAGCCCCCCCCCCCCCCCATTGGGTGCAGGATTATATCATGTAGATAGTCTCCAGGATAAATGTCTAGCGTGATTGTGACTATGTGAGTAGTGTTGGTTAAGTGATAGTAGTTGTCTATTAATTTGAGGTCGAGTATTCTCATGACATGTGTGCTGGTAATTGGTGGTTTTTTAGTCGTTGTCCTTTATCTTGGATTATTCTATTAAGTGCCATTCGGTGGTAGACCCTATGTTGGAGTTATGCACCCCGGGTTTTGTTCGGATGTTAGTTTTATTAGCGTTCCAGTTTTGAAGTTGAGAGGATTATTGCGATTGAATTCTATGGACAATGGTGGTATTAAGTAAACTGTAGATCTGGAGATTGGGGCATGTTGAGTGATATTGAGATCAGGGCGGCGTGTAGTTGGTTTTTCACGGTGAACAAAGTTGAGCGTGCATCGTGCACGACGCGTGAAAGAATGAGAATCACGTGCCCAGCAAGATAGGCAGGCGTGAGGAGGAGATCACGTGACCAAGAAGAGAGGCATTTTGGGAGGACAGCAGAGCGGGGATCAGAAGGTGAGACACAGAAACCCAGGGCCCTGGGGTGAAGTGCAGAGATCCCCAAGAAACGTGAGTAAACGAAACAACAGACCTGTCAAACACAGTAATAAAGCCATGAATAGAAAGGAAATATTCGAGGCAAACAGAGGTCATGCAAATCTATTCTATTACTTATCGAAGTCTTATCAGTCCGTCCGCGCTTCCTGTAAAGAAGCACTGGAAAAAGAGACATTCACAACGAAAGCTAGTGACGCGCTGTTTTGCGTGTTTCGATTCAGTGCGCCAGTTTATTCTATACAGATTTTAAACGCCCCAAAACTGGTGAGATAGACTTGTTTCCGTCCCGCCAGTGTGCGAGGCCCCGTGTAATGCCGTAGACCACATTTCACATCTAAAACTGAGATAGAAACAGACTTGACTCGGTGTGCCTTCAGGCTTATATTACAAGAGGTTGGATTGTGGCAGTCTTATGACATGTCATGTCGTCACCTATAATTTTCTCTGTTTCAAAGCCGAATGAAATAAGAAATATCGTAAGATTTTTTTTCGGCAGGTCTTTTGTAATGTAAAAATGTAATAATTAAATTGTATAGGGCTCAAATCTACACACAAAAAAATGATTTGTTCTAGGGCGCTGAAATAAATTAGAAACAAGATTAACATTAGATAAATTCAACATGCTCCCACTCACACACATTAACAAAACGTAAATCTATTCTCATCCTCAAACCTCTCAGACCAAAAGGGAAATCATTCAGTTTCAAAGAAAACGTCCTATACAATTCGGCCCCGAGTCTATTTCTAAATGATAATGTCTTTTCCTAGTGTCCACGCTGATGTTGTTCCACTTATTTAGGCCCCACCAACAGAAAAACCGTTTTCAGTTAGCGACAATCTGACTGTGGGTGTCTCAAGAAGTTTCGCGAGTAGCGTGAAGTTAAATGTGGCAAATAAAAAAAGAAGTACTTCGAGTGCAAAAATAACTAGAGAAGTACAATTTGATTTCCCACGAAAAATAACTGTAAAAAATAAAAAAGGACAATTAAATCTTCTTGTTCTTCTTTCGTTCACCGATCTAAATCTGCAGATTTGTTCTTTTAAGAAAATCTACGGTTTTCTGCAGTTCTGGCAGCGCACCATAGAGTTTGACATTCAGGTCGGTGGGTTTGGGCCAATGTGTTTCTCGTAGTGCTGAGAAGAGTGAGCAGTTCTGCTATATATGCTCTGTGTTTTGAGGAGACTGGCTGCACTCACATTTGGCAGATGTTCCTATCTTGAACTTGGTGAACTAAAATAAAATACATGAATGCAGGCGTCGGTTTCATTTGAACATGTGTATAATTTTTAAAAATTAAAATGTACGCTACGGCTGGCGTCGAAACAGCAGCTGTAGCGGTTTATGGAGAACGTTCTGGTGAGTTCGGTTTGCTTTTAGAATGGCAATCTGAGCATCTCTGTCTGGTTCAGATGAGTGGTTAAAATTAATTATCCGTTCCCTGGCTTCCGGGTGCAAAGGATAATTATAGGAATTATTAAGATAAAATATGCTAGAGATATGATTTATCCTGATGATCTAAGTCGGTTATCAGTGACTGGAGTAAAAATAACCTGTCTGGATCTACCATCTATTTTATTTCCATTCTGAATTTGAATACGTCTAAAAATAATAATAGCAATAATAATAAAACTAAAACTAGGCTAATAAATTGACACACTACACACACGTGCACACAGACACACACAGACAAAGAGGGACAGACAGACAGAGAGGGAAAGAGGCTCGCAGAGAGGGAGAATGAGTGAGAAGGAGCGAGACAGGCAGACAGAGACAAACAGAGAGAGAGAGAGAGACAGAGAGAGAGAGAGAGAGAGAGCCACAGGCAGACAAAGGGAGGGAGAGAGAGAATGAGAGAAGAGAGAGAGAGAGAGAGAGAGAGAGAGAGAGAGACAGATAGATAGAAAGACAGACGGACAAAGAAGCTAATATAAGGGGTCTAGGCTTTGAAAACACATACAATTTCTATTTTTTCCCCCCACATTTCAGTTCGATTCACTTTTGTCTGAAACTAAGAACAAAATATAAGATGACAGGTACAAGTGAGATAGAAAGAGCTTGATGACCTGGGCACAGGACGACGGCCCGGCATAAATGCACGTGGCGTATGTCACTGTCAGCTTTGTCACTGCGGACTTGTGTCACTTTTCTTGACACCTGACCCAACCTTCACCGATGTCACGCTGTCCAGCCGGACAGGCCAAACAATACCGGACATCACTCTATTACTGCATTATTAAAATCTCTCATTTCCTATTGACACCCGCTGGACATTTGTACAATTTCATTTCTGCTGTTATAGAACGGTAAAACTGAACTTTCTAGTATTCAGATAATAATAATATAATAAATTGTATTTCTCATAACAGAATATACATTGCCTACTGGTGCAAAATTCCGTGAAATTTCTAAAGTGATCTAAAAAATAATTATCCAAATATTATACCATATAATTTGCAATAAGAACCACGGGAAAAAAATGTAATTAAATGATCCCCATTATCATCACAATCATCATCATATTAGCAATATTATACAAGCTTGGTTCTTGTTTGTTGCAACTCCACTTTTTTGCACAATTGAGAAATTCGACGTTAAACGTTTACGGCATTAGTATTATGATAAGGAGATAGAATAAATGGTGAAACACCTTGCATGGTAGGTGCCATAACGCAGTTTGAACAAGACTCCACGTGTGCATTTGGTAGCCTATACCTCTTCTACATGCTAAAAGTTCTCAAGTGTTTTATCAGAAAATGGAAATAGAACAAACAAGAACTAAAATGGAGCTTATTTTACCCTGTTATCGGAGATCCCCGTACTTTCCTCAGACATACGACCATGCAAGATTTTTCCGTATTGTACCCTCTGTTACTGCACAATTATGTACTACATCATAATCCAAGATAAGGAATTAAACTAGATGGTTACAGGTATTTGCAAAGCCTTGTTGAAGTTTCCTAAATCTAATCTAAGTTGTGTCAACTTATTCTTTCAAAAAACGTTGATTTCGTTGTTTTTCATTTCAAAGAAAAAATCTGTATTATCAAAGTGTGGGTAGAATGACAGGAATGCTGCATTTTATTGGCAAATATTTTTATAAAATGTTTGCCAATAACATGATTGTGATCATCCAATACTAACATCATCCCGCAAAAAAACAAAAGTTATAGGCATTTCTGTCGAGAGCTTTGAACAATGAGAGTGTTGAAGCAGAGGAATAGATTGGTTCATAGAACCTCAGAATCATTCTACAGTAGTGGTATACTGTCTTAGCTTTGCAAACACCTGCGTCTCCTCCCACAAAGTCACACACTTCTTCTTCTTCCAACCCGTTCCGAACAACAACAACAACGACAATTTTTAAAAAGCCATTAATTTTAATTGAATAAGTCTCTATTGCGACTACCACTAGTTTCGTAGCTTCACATTTAAATAGTAGCCTGTATTTTTCCCTATAACAATAGCACAACGACTTTAGTGATAGGTTATAAAACTGAATTTATTGTCTGGAACTGCTGTGTGTGTGTGTGTGTCGAAAAAAACAAGAGCAAACAAACCGACAGACGGGCAGCGGACCGCGAGGTGGAGGGAG
>OZ007572.1:15198156-15280656 GCA_963931925.1 Onchidella celtica
TCAAAGATAAAACAATATGTAAATGTGATGTGCAAAGGAAAGTCTCTCTCTCTCTCTGTTTGTCCCTCTCTCTCTCTCTCTCTCTCTCTCTCTCTCTCTCTCTCTCCTCTCTCTCTCTCTCTCTCTCACACACACACATACACACGCACACACATGCACACACCTACACGCAAACGCAAACACACATGCAAAATCTTACTCGCATATTTATCAGTCAGTAGTTGAACCAATAATTTGCCCCCGACTGCCCTTAGAAAAGGATTTAGTTCGCGCTGAGTCAAATAAATTTTGTGGACTACGGATTGAGCGGGGATCTCGCTCACTAGTGAGACTGACACAAGTCTGGCTTGCTAGTTGATTGAAAAGAAGTTCGTCTGACTCAAAACCTACGTAAAACTGACTTCACTCCGTGCGCGATAAGTCGAAGCGTCTCCATACAAAAAACTGGATTATTCCCCTTTGACCGCTTATCATAATTGGTATTTCGCATCACCATCAATTTTTCACTGGAGTATTGACAGCTGTAGGAACTGGTGGTATTTAGTAATGTATGAAACACAGTTTACAGGAACTACGAGACGAATTTCATGGTATGAATGCAAGACAGCCCTAAACACCCAAAGGGGTTCATGTCTAGAGAAGGGGCATTCTATGACCTTTTTCTATCATCATTGCTTCTGTACTACATCGCTCAGTGGAAAAGTTCCATAGAGTTCAAGTAACTGTTCCCTTCAACTGACAAAACCCTGAATTGCAAAAAAAAATAAAAATTTAGAAATAAAAAACAGCCATAGTACTACCTTGGTCTTGATGGAGAGAACAGACAAAAGCTAAAATTTGTACCCTTTTTTCGCTGGGTCTCAGAACAAGAACATTATTGAAAGAAACTACAAGCAGCTTTAGTACAGAAAACGAGTAACTGGAAATGCAAAATTAGACTAAAACAAAAAGATAGGCGGCATGATTAGGATTTCAGTGAGGTAAAGAAATGAGAAAGAAAACGTGACAACAAGATTGCATGACAGACAGACAGACAGACATCAGTTTGGTGTTATATTTAGAGAGACAGACCTGGACATTAATTGAGTACATTTGCCGAACTTACAGAAATAGTAGCCGGCTCAACTCAGAGCTGATTGTACATTGTACGTAAGAAATGACTGGAAAGTAACACTGTTTCCTCTTGTTGTTGTTGTTTTCGTCAAGCAATAATACTATTTCTTTTTCTCATGCGCTGCAGAAACGATTTTTTTCTTTAATTTTGTAATTCCTCATTTTTGTTTCTTTGTTTGTCATTATTCCAAGTTTTATTTCATTTTTTTTTTAATCCACCAATTTTTGTAGGCGTATTATTTTTTACCTCCTGATTCATTCTATTTTAAATCTTTAAGTCTTCTTTCTCTTGTTGAATGTCTGACAAAAAGTGATGCACTGAATGTGTGCTTTTATGTGTGTATGTGTGAGTGTGTGTGTGTGTGTGTTTGAGCCTATTATAATTTATGTGTGTGTATCTCTGTACGTGTCTCTGTGTGTAGTGAAATCAGGTCTTGTTTTTATGAATAAATGAGGAACCTCATCTGTTCAAAGATCTATGACTATCGCCAACAACATTAATTTATAAAATTTACCACAGTCTTTTGGTGATTTTTTTTTTTTTTTTTGAGTTTTGAATTTTTTCGTGCCTGTGTTTAATCTCAGACAATTTTTTGGCTGCGTTTTATGTACTTTTTGGCTTCTCAGGTTTACTTTTCAATCTTCTCATGTTCAATCTCGAACCAAAAGTATGCACTTTTGTATCTGCGTATGTAGTGCAGTCAGGCTATGATTGTTTCTATGAAGAAAAGACACCGGATTCAGCATTTCTATGCAAGGTGCCACACAGTTACAGTTACATTGTAACTAGGAGCATTACCAGTGTTTTGTTGTTGTTGTCGTCTCCGACGTTCATCTTCTGTCTATGGAAAGAGGAAATTGGATTCGGCATCAGTGCAAAATAAAAATAAAAATAAATTTAAAAAAATGTCGCTCGTGACATTACTATGGCCTGATATTTTCCTCTGACAAGAATTGTTTTTGCAGTCACTTTCTGTCTTTCTTTCTTTCTTCCCCTCTCTCTGTGTATTTCGTTCTTTCTGTCAATTTTCTTTCTTTCTTTCTATCATTGTTCCTATCTGTCGTTCTTTCTATCTTTCTTCAGTCATTTTTTCTTTCTGTTACTCTTTTCTTTCTTTCTCTCTTTCTTTCTTTCTTTCTTTCTTTCTTTCTTTCTTTCTTTCTTTCTGTCAGTCCCTTCTTCCTTTCTCTCTTTCTGTCAATTTTCTTTCTTTCTTTCTATCATTGTTCCTATCTGTCATTCTTTCTATCTTTCTTCCTGTCATTTTTTTTCTTTCTGTTACTCTTTTCTTTCTTTCTCTCTTTCTGCCAGCCTTTCGTTCTTTCTTTTTTTTTTCTTTCTTTTATCTTTCCTTCTTTCTATCATTTTTTCTCACCTTCTGTAGTTCTTTCTTTCTATTTTCCTTTTGCTCTTTCTGTCTTTCTTTCTTTCTGTCATTCTTTCTTTCTTTTTTCTCTCTTTCTGTCTTTCTTTGTTTCTTTCTTTCCTCATTATGTTTACTTTTAAATCTTCTGGGATTTTTTTTTTTTTATGTGTAATCGATAACTATCTCTATGCATTTACATGATGGCAGCGAGATAATTATTCCTTTGGTAAAACAGAAATCAAACACGTCCATCTATGCTAATAAAAAGTTCTTCTGTAGGACCTACAGACACCCGCTGGTGGCGTTACTATAAATAAGGTTTGATATTCCTCTTTGTTGTTGCTAACAGCTGCTTCCACGTGCTATTACCATCAAAATCATTTCACACTTTTCATTTCTTTAAATGTATCCTCACGTCTCTTTCTCTGTGTTTCCTTTCTCTATCTCTGTTTCCCAGTCTGACACTGTCTGCTTTAGTTGTCATCAATCTCTGTGTATAATCTGACCTCCTGAAACAGTAATGCTGGCTACACACGTACAAATGTTTGCGCAAAGTTTGCACAAACACAGATTTAGAAACGCCTCCACACGACTCAAATGTTTGTGCAGTTTGAAGCCATGTTACATGAAATTTAAGTGTTGAGTGCTGATAGATCTAGATGAAAAAACGTTCTGTTTGTGCAAATTGCCTACACACGAGCAAACTCAAGTTGACCAACACGTTGTTTGCACAAATAAAATCAAGCACACTTGATTTCTCGCAAACGTTTGCACAAACATTTGAAGCTCAGCACAAACACTCTACACACGTCAAATGCTGTTTGGGCAAACACTATTGGTGCAAACTTTGCGCAAACATTTGTACGTGTGTAGCCAGCATAAGACTCTGAATATTCTATCATTATTCACTTGACACCTCCCGAAAACGCTTCGTAAAAATATCCAACTCTTTGTGTTACAAACAAGCGTATCGACACCAATACGATGCCATTGCCAGCCTAGATAGAGCCGTGTTCTTCGGTTGCTATTTCTTTTTTTGTATGTTTTAACACCTCACAACCTCCGACTCCTCTTCTCTCCCGCACCCCTTTTTCCTCACCAACAACATTTCAATTGTCAATCAAATCAACCACTGTCAGTCCTCGTTTACTGCCACTTTTTTGACACACGTCACCAATTATGTCGCCCTCATCTCACGCTCCTTAAGCCCACCCCCCCCCCCTCATTTTTCACATTTTATGTCAACTTTGAGTACCCTTCCCAAATCACCTCCATCCCACCGCCTGTTCAACTATTCATCCAGTCTTTATTCTGAAATCTACCCCCTCCCCCCCCCCCAACCTAAAATCATACAAGTGCCCCAAAACGTGCCGTTATGATTAGTACCCTCGTTCTGTATTATTTCCTCCTTTAGTTTCTTTGCCTATTTTCCTACCGCCTTCCCACCCCTCCCTCTAACCCACCTCACTCCAACTCTACGGAATCGTAAAAAGGTGTTTCTCTACCCACCCCATTCCATCTGCCCCAAAAAAGAGGTAGAACTGGAGCCTCCCGTGCCCCCACCCCTTTCTTTGTGTGTGAGTGTGGGGAGGGAGGGGGGGGGTGTCACCTGACGCCCTCTTTCTTGAATGTGACGCCGTCAAAACACAGGGACACCCAAAATAGGGCAGGCCTGGGGGGGTCGCGCGTCCAAACACCTGTCGCTTGTGCCTGGAGGTTTGTAAGGTCAAACGTGTGTCTCTGCCTGCTGCTGATGTTGCTGCTGCTGCCCCTGTACGGGAGTTCAGTTCAGAAAGGGGACGCGGGGGGGGGGGGGGGAGAATAATAAAATCTAATTTAATAGCTCTAGAGCAGAGCGACTGTCCGCTGGAAGTACTGTAACTGTAGCTTCTTTCATGGCACAGCCACGTGTGTGTGTGTGTTTTCTGTCTTGTGTGTACGTGTGTGTTAAGTGACTGTTTGGGAGTGTGCATAAATCAGTTTTAAGTATATATTCACCTATCATGATCTTGATCTAGTCTGTTACTGACATAATTATTATTATTATTATTATTATTATCACCTTCACCAGCGTCATTATTGTAGTACATGCGTACTGGAATTACATTACTGAAATCTGAAACAATTTTTATTCTTGGGGGGGGGGGGGGTCAAATTGTTATAAAAGACGTAGAGAAATACGGGGGGGGGGGATAAGAATAGGAGGACGGAAATAATGAATGTCAGAAAAAGGTAGTCAAAAAAGAGAGAAAGAGAGAGATGGGGGAAGGGAGAGAGAAGAGAGAGAGAGATGCAGAGAGGGACAGGGAGATAGACGATAGAGAGTGAGAAACAGAAACAGAGAGAGAAAGAAAAGGAAGGCATAGAGAGGAGGCGAAGAGGAAAAGAAAGAAAGAGAGAAAGAGTGGGGGTCAGACGTAGAGAGGGAGGAGAGAGAGAGAGAGAGAGAGAGAGAGAGAGAGAACGAGCAAGAGAGTGTGTCAGAGAGAGAGACTCAGCACGTAATGAAAACCATTGGTATTATATAAATGAACAGCGAGTGGGATCCAAATTTTACACAACTGCTGAAAAATAGGCCAACACTACATGGAGAATAACTGTCTCTCTTGTTTCTGTGGAACCGTCTCCCTCTGTCTCTGTCGTAACTGCCGATTTCCATTGACCTATGACAAGTTCTGTGCCAGCCACGGCTTTTAGGACTTTCAACAAAGCTGAACGATGGGGAGCAGTCATTGTAATTTATGGCCCAATAACATCACTGGGTCTGGAACAGTCACTCCAGAACTGGGTTACGTAGGAAAGGGGGGGGGGCAGGGTAGTGTTTTCTTTTTTTCAACCCCAAATGGCTATGATTTTGCCTGGGGTCAACTTCAATGTCGTGGAACCGGAAAAACAGGGTTAAGTGTCGGCGGCGACCCAAATACATAATACTATACTTCGACAACCCCTAAACTTTATTGTGTTGTACGTTATAAAACCCATCAATACAAAACGGTAACATTTAGACATGTGCTAATGTTATTCAATTTTTCTACGGCTGAATATTCATAATGATATAGGCCTACAGTACTGTTGTCAGAGTAGTATATTTTCATGTCTTCACTACTGAAGTGGAGAACATGTTCTAAGTAATAAAACAGCTGGCAAAAGACATCTGTCAAGTTGGTCATTTTTTTTTTTCTTATCCTAAAAATGTGTTAAACTTTTGTTAAGATTGTTCATCTTTCTCTTTGTTTGACCGATCATCCCTCATCTCACCTACCTACCCTCCAGCCTCATCTATCGTTATAATATACTATACAGTCATTATCTCCAGAATGTGACTGCAGCTTGACTTTCACAAATGCCATGAAAACAATCAAATTAACAATATAATGGAAACAAAAAATGGTGATTACTTAATGACAACCAGTCTCCTTTTCCACACCCTAAATGAGAATATAATCTCACGCCTTCTTTTTATTATAACAACTGATATTGTCTGTTTTTATTTGTTATCTCTTCTGTTCTCGACACTTGAGTCCTGTGTACTAAGCGTTCCCTTTTCTGTCTTTTAAATTCTTACATAAAAGTAAACATTCACTCACGCATACAAGCAACCGAACACAGACATAATACACAAGCAACCTAACAGTCATACCAACAGAAAAACAAACGGTAAAAAAAAAAAAAAAATCTTAAAAAGTGGAAAAGAACAAGAGAGAACTTGTGGAATAAAGGCAACACCTGTTGAGTCGTTGGCCTCAGCGACTTCTAACAATAGAGCAGCTCCCAGGAGCGCAACAGATGAGCAGGTGGTAAGGGCGTTTGAAATCGGTTGGAAAGCAAAAGCGCGCCATCTTTCATCGAATTCGAAATTTTATAGAGTTCTTTCGATTCAAAAAGTATCACGGTGTTTTTTTGGTTTTTTTTAAAATCTGGGTTAAATGTTGAAAGTGGGTTATTGTGCGAGGGTCCCAAGGCATAAATAAAAGCGGAGAGATCAGCCTTTGTTGGTTATTGCTTTTCAAAATCTATTCTTTTATTCATGAAGATCCACCGAGAAATTGTAACAGCATATTGGCGATAACTTGTGGCACAGTTGATGACGAGAACTCTCGTGTTATGGCAATGCGATGTGGGACTTCGGTCAACCCGTTCAGTATGACATTCTCAGAGGAATTCGTGATCAAAGCATTACTGGACCCTCGGCGCCAGTGTGTCGCTGTTGTTTGTTATTGCTTTTAAATCTTATTTGTTTTGCACTTTAAAAGCAATCATTTGAATTGCCTACATACCACAGGCCTGAAGACCAAAGTATAACATTTCAAAGATAATAAATTTGAGAATGAATTGTAATAAAAGTGCCTCACAATGAAAAAATGTTAAGTCAGAAAATAAACTGTGATTAAAGGGCACCATAATTTCAGTCTGAAATCTTGTAGTATCAATTACAAAATGAGTTTTACTTGTGGGTTTCCTCAGGGGCCTTTGAAATGTAAAATTCCCCAAGGAACTCTAATTCCATTATCAATGCTATTGTTCTTTGTTTTGTTTTGTGTTTTTTTTTTACAATTGTCTTTAATGGACTTGAATTTGGTTCATGGTGTCCAGCCCTAAGATAGACTATGAAATGGAGTTTGCATTTTTGTGAAACAAAGGATTTTCCCCCCCCTCAGTTTAACGATGTTGTAGGCGCTGTGATTTCACGGGGTAGTCACGCATGACAGGAATGCATTTCTCTCAATTAGAGATGGCTATTTTACTGAATACCTAATAAAAAGGAATAATTTGATTTCCATTAACTCTATCTATTTTTAATTTACAGCTCTTCAGTGTAGTGCAATGGATGATAATTATGACTCTAAATGATAATTTTTTTAAAAAGTATGTTGTAAACGCGAAATTAACCTCAATCTGTGAGTTTCTGTTGAAGCTCTAGAGGCGAAATAATGGCGCCATCTGAAACACGGCACTTCTGCCAATCCCTATGAAAAAATTATGAAGATGGTTATTTGAGACGCACATTTATTTCGTTGTTTTTTCGTGGTACATTCTGTGACAATTATTATGATCGAAAAATTACGCAACTGGCCTGCAACAGCTACCTATCACTACTTATTTTGTTTATTGATGTTTATGCATACCCCATACATACATTATGCAAAACAGTGTCATTTGCACTTATATCCGATGTAGTTCTTACCCCCTTAAATAAATTGAGTGAATTAGAATTACAAAGGATCTCAGTATCAATGACACTTAGACCAATTCAGACCCCTTCAAATAGCCCATTACTAACTTTTATCCAAATATCAATAAACATTCATTGGTCTTTGACCCTCTATTCCACAGAAACCCTAGCTAATCCAAGCTGTTGAATTTGTTATGGCTCAACTTGACTGGGCGTTGACTTCAAGGTATGGTCGCCCAGCGTCTTTGTCTAAAAAATGCCCGTGAGACGGCCCGATGCTCTCCTGGACGCGTCGTCTTGTTGCTGAACTCTTTCTCGCGGGGTCACTGGTGCGAGAGGTCATTGCATGGTCCTCCTCACACCAGCCACCTGTTGCTGGCGCCAGAGGCAGTGCATAGCTAGCTGGGCTACAGTCAACTGATACATACATGTATATCATCGGGTCTTGAACATCAACTGGGGGCGCACATTGGTCTAGAGGCAAGGTGCTCGCCTCTCATGCCGAAGGTACCGGGTTCGATGCCTGGTCGGTGCAGGCATGTTAGAAGTTTTTGGCAGGAAAAAAAATCCTCTCCATGGTCTATGGTAGGTAAGATCGAGCACCTAGTCTTCTCGGATATAGACGAAAAACTCGGACAGCCCGTGTGCACGTTGTTGCGCACGTTAAAGATACCTTGGCCGTTAAAAATTGAGAGAAAAGCAGGCCGAACAAGGTCACTGTCCGGGCAAAATCCTAACAAACTAACCCCCACCACAACAAGAAAAATAAAACAACAAAAGTGTGTAAATGCCAATGGTTGCGAACCTCCTAAAATAAAGACCTAAACACATCATTCTGAATGTCTAGATCTAAACACATCATCAGCTGGCCATTGAGAAGTCTCCAAGCATCATTAACTGCCTGTATTTCCTACTAGACGTTCAGTTCCATTCGTATCTTTTTCAAACAAGGCATCGTCTAAGGCAGGGTGTTCAACCTGCTTTTGCTTAGCGTCCCTATTCATTGACAAATCTACTTACCAGCTGACACATATATCCCCCCCCCCCCAACCCCAAAAAGGAAAAAAAATGCTTAACCTCTAACCTCTCTGACTCCCCCCTCCCCCCCCCCCCTTTTTCTGCCTCGCCTTTTTTCTCTCTCCTTCTTTCATTCTCTTTCTCTCTCTCTCTCTCTGTCTCACACACACTCTTTTTTCTCTGTCTCTCTCACTCTCTATGTCTTTTTGTCACTCTCTGTGTCGCTGTCTCCCTGTCTGTCTCTCTCTTTCTCTCTTTCTCTGTCTCTCTCCCTATTTCTCTGTCTGTCTATCGCTCTCCCTATCTCCATATTTCACTCACACATCTTCTCACACACAGGGAGAGTGAGAACTGGACATTCAAAACGAGACAATACGGAATATCATCACAGAATGTGACCATATCTGAAGCTCAATCGCCCTTGGAAATTTCTTACACACCCCCCCCCCCCCCTCTTCCCCATTCCAATCCGGAAAAGTCATTATATAATAATAGAATCATTTATTTCTTTTATATCAATCTATAACATATTACCGTAAATTTTGTTTTTTACATCTATTACAAAATTTTGAAAAACAGTATAGTACAGATTAAGACAATGATGTCAAGTATTCAGTGTACAAAGCATTTAGGTGATGGGTGATGGATGCCAGAAATGACATATCATTTTATAATAACATACATGACATACATAAATTTCGTGTCTTAAATCTATGGCAAAATATGAAACACAACAACAAATATATTATAGATTGAGACAAAGATGCCAAGTATCCAATGTACAAAGCAGGTCAGTGATGGAATGACTAAACTGTAGCATGTTACAGAAAGAGTTAAAGTACTGCGGCCTTTTGTTTTCCCTCCCCGTGCCATTTAAAGACTAGAACTATGCGGTTAATATGATTACCTTTACCGGTAGTGTCTCTTATAGTAAATCAGTGGGCATTGTGACACACAAATGCATATTAAGCTGGCACCCATCCAAGGTCACGTATGACGAAAGCCCATCAGGAGATGAAAGGCCTAGATACAGGGGACAACATCTGGACAATGACATTAGGAGTGACGTCATTTTTTTTAAAGTTTGTTTTTGTTCCGGGTTCAGCTTGAACGGGTCACTTTGACTGGTTGATGGGTGGGGAAAACCCAGTGAGCTTGGGTTTAGAAGTAAAGTAGGCTTTAATTATTTCAGAGAGAGAGAGAGAGAGGAAGGGATAAAGTGCAAAAGAGGGAGAGAGAGACGGGCAGACAGACAGATAGACAGATGGACAAACAGAGTAGCCTTTACTTTTCTCAGGGAGAGAGAGACAAACAAACAGACAGACAGACAGAGAGGCTTTCAAGTAAAGAGTCAAGTGCAGTGTAGTTCCAGACTGATTTATCTTAATTTACCCAAGCTAATTTCTTTTCTCTTTCATACATCCCATTTATGTAAGAAATCACTGACAAGAACAAAGGAAGGGGATGTAAGATGGAATCTTGATAAAATGGACTACCATAAAGGATACCTGCAGCACAAAGTGTTCTACGTTATTGCTTCTACTGCCATCGGTTTCTTTCCCCTATGGTCCACCATAATATTCCTTTTTGTCCTTTGATCAGAACAGTTAATTTGTATCAAATTACTGCAGTGTGAACCTTAAGACTAACCAGGCATCAAACTCATCAGGAACCAGCAGGAATGTGAGCTGCAGATAGACTAAACACCGCTGGTCGACCAAATGTTTTATCCCACAGATTTGGCATGGGCAGTCTGGCATGACAGCCCCCCGGTGCACATTGGACAAAGACAAATGTTGATGGTCCAGACTCTCTGCAGGGAATCAAATGTCAAAATAAAACGGATGGTCAAAATCTCTTCCCCCTGTCGAAGTTGCCACAGAAAATGTGGAATTGGTGTAGAATTCTAACAAAAACTCTATTGGCCTTGGTTGTTGGTGCTTTGGGGGATAGGGGCGGGGGTTAATAGGGGATTACCAAAATGTAAGATAAAAAGAAGATGTTATATGAGTTAGCGAAAGTATGAACTTGTTAGCGAATGATAGTTGGAACAAAGCGTTTTTTAATACTTATTATTGTTTACTGCAGAACAGATCAAATTGAAGCTTTGACCTTAATAGAAACTAGAAAACAATATACCACGCCTTGGTTAGAGTACACGTTCACCTCGAACGTTGTTGATCCTCGTTTGGCCAGTGGTCCCTTGTGAACGCGGACAAAGATCTCAAAGTTTCAGTTTAGCTCACTTTAAAAGCTTCTGAGTCATACTTGTAGATGACATTTTTCCTCAGGTCGATGAACCCTGGAGTTCTGGTCTAAAATGTGTAATAATGATGGCATAAATTTTATGGTCCTAAAAGCCTTTGAGGGGGATAATAGAGCAAAAGCCGGTCAAATGCATTTTCCAACAAATGTTGTTACAAGTACGTATGTCCCTCATTTTTTTTTTTCGCTGGGGGGTCCGTATTTTAAAGCCTTAGGTGACTCCAACGCTAGAAAGCTCCTCCCGAAATACCCATAACAACAGCCTTAATTAATTATTCTTTCAGATTTTCTTTTTGTCTTCCTCCTGTTTTTTGGTTGAAAGGGTATGGGGGCAGCGTAAGGGATTTGATAAGCTGTAGGGTTGAGGGTTGAGGATAAGGACAGGGTTAGGGATAGATATGTACACGTACGTGCCACCAGCGCAAAACGTTTTTGATGTGTACGTACTTATATCAACGGTCTTATTATAGGTCATCCATATTTTACAAAGACATCACGTGGCCATCGGTTATTTTGAAGGCCAGGGTCAGGGACGCTCAGACAAAAGAAAAACAAAGCAAGTAAATTTCCTGTTTCGTCTGCGCATTCAATTTCTATTTTGTCCTTGATATAATATGGTGAGTTTAGACACTCAAGGAAACATAATAAATTAGAAGGGGAACTGGGAAAAAGCAGGAAGGGTGAGAGGGGGTTGAGGCTGGGCATCTGTTGTTTACCTTAGAGGCCGTCCGTGGAGTACAGTCATACGCTCCGTTATCGGGATTTTTTTTTTTTACCCACCCCCTCCCCTCTTCCCCCTTACAAGCTTTTCGAATGTTTGGCTTCAACAACGCCGCCCCCCCCCCCTCTCCACCCCACCCCTGCCCCATGGACAAGCGTACGGTCACTAAAATGTGAATACTCATTATAAGATTTTGATACAGGGACGCGGTGGTCTAGAGGCAAGGTGCTCGCCTCTCACGTAGAAGGTACCAGGTTCAAATCCCGGTCGGTGCAGGCATGTTGGAAGTTGGGCATTTTTCTCCTATTTTCCTAGCTGCACCTGTTTTCTCGGATAAGAACGAAAAATTCGGAGGGCCCGAATGCACGTTGCTCACGTTAAAGATACCTTGGCAGTTGGAAATCGAAAAGAGCAGGCCGCACAAGGCCGCTGTCCGGGCAAAATCTTGGAAAACAAATCCCTACCACAAGAAGAAAAATTTAAAAACTAGAAAAATGAGGTGTAAATACCAATTTCAGCAACCCTCCTAAAATAAAGACCTAAACACATTTGGTTTTGATAGTTTAAAATTATGAATGACATTTTTTACATGGATTATTTAACTCTTTTGTAAGAAACACAGCCTGATTTGGATTTTTGTATAATCCAACAACCTCTTTTGTAAGGGAAAAAAACAAAAACAAATATTATGAAATAAAAACTTTTTAATACATTGCCGTAACTGAATAAATTTACGAATGCTTTTACTTTCCCAACCCCTTCTCATACGATGGGGACATTTTCATACTCAGTGCTCAAACCCACTATTCCTCCTTCCCAGGGTATGTCCTTTAAGGATAGCCCTTTGCGATGTTGGGGTAGGTTCTATCCAGTACCTCCGTGCAGCTGCAAATCCTAACGGTCATTGACTTAGTAGGCACATAAAAAACACAAGGAAACTAAAATAAAATCTAGCGATAAAGAATAACATAGACGTGCAGCAAGCTGTGCATGTTTAGTGCCGCTACCAGCAACAAAGATCAGTGCATGGGATGCCTCAGTGTATCTAATGGAGCGTCTCTCTCTCTCTCTTTCTTTCTTTTTTTTTTAATTTTATTGTTATTATTTTTGTAAACTGCCAGCCTTGGGCAGTCGGGCATCGCCCTCGACCTTTCATTGTGTCCTGCGTGCAACTGCACGCAGGAGGACCCGCACAGGACATGCACGTTCGTGCACAGAAAGAAAGGCCGCGTGGTCAAAACACTGGCTCATCAGGGACACGCGTACTATACGCGACTGTCAAGGTCACAGTGGAAATACTGAGAGATGACTAAGTAGCGAATAGAAACCAGTAGTCTCCGTATCTCTTTCTTTCTCCCTTTTCTTTCTGTCTCTCTTCTTCTTTCTGCCTCTTTCTCACTCTCATTCTCTTTCTGTCCTCTTTCTTTTTTTCTCTCTCTTTCTCTCACTCTCCCCCCTCTCAATTTCACTTTCTTTCTTTCACTTTCTCGCCCTGTTTCTCTCTATTTTCCCCCTCTCTCTTTTCCTTTCTGTATCTCTCGCTCTCTCTCTCTCTCTCTCTCTTTCATTCTCTTTCCCATTCTCTCTCATCTTTTCTGCTCTCTCTGTGTGTGTGTGTGTGTGTGTGTGTGTGTCTCTCTCTCTTTCTTATTCTCTCTCATCCTGTACTTTTTCTTGCTCTCCCTCTCTCGACAGGTACATAATTATACCTTTCCCGTTTTTGTTTAAATTTTCATCTTGGGACATGAAAAGGTATACAGTACTAATGACTTGTCTTTAACAGCAATGTCCTCGTCCTATTTGAATATAAGTTCAGGGACTGACAAAGAAAATGAAGAAGGTCAAACTGTCCACGAAGTGGAACATGCGCAGACCACAGCTGTTCTATAATTTTACAATGTTTGCAATCTTTGGACAAAGGGACCATACATAAAGTATGTAAGTTCCCATGCGTGGTGCCTGCGGCGAAAGAAAAGCGTTATGGGGGTCCGGAGAACGTGTGAGCGGTTTTAATTACGGTAAGAAATTGAATTGTTCTGTTTTATTTACTTGTTTTCAAAACATCAACAAAAAAGAACAACAACAACATTGAACTGAATTGTTGGATTATAATAAAGATCTTGTCTGTACAGATTACAGTCTAATTATTCATGCAAAAAGGCCGTTGAATGTTTTCAAACATTAAGGCATAATCATCGGCATTCAATATTCTAATGGCTGTACACGTATGCTCGTATAAAGATGGAGAATTGGGGTGAGGTGATGAGGCGAAGCATATGGAAAGCGTGCGTGGGGCTGGGGTGATGGTCAGGGTTAAAATAGCCAATGTTGGTCGTACATATTTTAGGGATCACCCCAAAAAGGGGCAATGTCTCAGTATGGAAATCAGGGAGAAGATTTGAGACTGATAAGCTGGACCTATTTATCAATGCCTTTGTATCCTGAATAACTGCATTGATATTAGCACGCTCACACCTATAGAGTTACAATAGTACTTTTACGACACGAGACTGAGCTGAATTGTATTAGTTCCCTCTGCTTGCCTCATGATGGAGCAAGAAATTCAATAGGGTGAACGCTTCACAGGCCGGTAATTTTCACCTTTTCTCATACAGTTTGCACTATTAGCGAGACAAAAATGCGTAGTTTAGATTCCCAGATATTGGAACAAATGAATTAATGATAATTAAACACTGAAATATTCACAATTTGGATTGGGCATTGCAAATAGGGCATAGACCTGGCTTAAAGTTAAAATGCAGGGGAAAAAGACAACATGGTCTGTGTAATTAAGCCCCCGCGTAAGAAACAATATTAAAGAAACATTACAATGAATCAGAATGTCTTTTATTTCCTTCCAAATTTTAACTTTATTTCAGGTTCTGCAGCGACCTTACAGATTTTTTGGTGGTTTTTTGAAATAGTCAAAGATCTGGCTTATTCAGCAATCTGTACCCGTAAATGCCATCGCTGGCTTAGTTGGAGCAAAATAGACATCGAACAGTAATGACAGCACGATACATGGTCTATACTGTTGCAAAGGGCTCTAAATATCAAATTTAGCTGGCGAGAGTCCTGCCCACTTTGTCACTGGACATTACATGACCCTCACCTTCACCTATCCAGGAGTCTTGAAGGCCGTTGGGGCGTCACAGAAGAACCTCCCAACCAGCTTCCTCCATTCCTCCCTGTTCTCATACGCTCTTAGGCAGTTGCTGAGTGTGAGGCCAGTCCATTCACTGATGTTATCCTCACATCTCTTTCTCTGTCTTCCGCTCCTTCTGCCTCTTCGCACTGTTCCTTGTAGAATGGTTTTGGCAAGTCCTGTTGATCTTGGTACATGACCATACAATCTCATTTTCCTTCGCATGGCTCAATGGTATGGTTCAATCTTACTCTGGTCTGGACCTCCAAGTTGGTAATATGGTCTTTGTATTAGATGCCAAAGATCTTTACGGAAGCATCTCGTCTCTAACGCCTGGACCCTCCTCTCTCCCTCTCTGGGCAAGACATACAAATACTTATTGGTGCTTTCAATTTCAGGTACTCAAAAGATAAATTGTATTAAAAGCTTCCCCACCCCCTACCCCTGCTCCCACCCAACGATCCCCCCCCCCTTAAAACAATGGCCATGACCTTGTAACCATTTGATGGCCTTCTTTCCGGACGGGACAGCTAGGCAATTAATTATCTCTACCATCGTTAATGGTTATTTATCTGTCATGTTCTCAGAGTTGGTTTGTTTTGACTCCAGCGAATCTATGTCACCGAAACCTAGCCTATGTGCCTAGTTTTTGGATACTTTAAAAATGGCTATAAATTATGCAAACTGGACGCACTTCTTAAACCTTTTTAATTGAATAATTATGTTCTTAAATATTACTGCTGGAAAGTGTCACTGCGGGAAGGAAGTTTAATTGGAAAGGCTCGGGGAAAGAGCGTCAATGGTAATTATCATTCATTTTGGAAGTCAGTTTTGCTTCGAAAAACCATGCCTTGATTTTTTATGAACTCACCAAAAAAAAAAAAAATTGTCAAAACCCAAGAAAATGTCGTTATAACACGTAGGATCCCCGAGTTTTCTTGTTGTTGTTTTTTTTTTGCGCTGGGGGTACGTATTTTAAAGCCTTTTGTGACTCCATAGCTAGAAAGCTCCCCCCCGAACTGCTCCTAACAACAGCCTTAATTAATTATTCTTTCAGGTTTTCTTTTTGTTATTCTCCTGTTTCTTGGGTTGAAGGGTCGGGTTTAGTGTTAGGGATTTCATAAGATTTAGGGTAGAGGATAAGGACGAGATTAAGGTTAGTTCGTATACGTACGTGCCCCTAGCGCAAAACGCTTGTGGTGCGTACGTACTTATAACAATGGCCGAAAATTAAATCCAACCCAATCTTTTACAAGACATTAAGAATCAGTTACAACATTCCAATCATCACACTCATGAGTTTACAATAGTAGTTACTGAAGAAAGCTCAGCCATTGTTTGTCACACTATTATGCTTGCAGGAACACATTCACGAACGCTGCTTTCCTATCCATAGAAATGGAGAAAAAGCTGCAAAGTTTTCCATTTGAAAATTACTTTTAGATACTTTTTTGCTTTGGATCCTTCCTCTGAGTGTAAGGGGGTGGTTAGTGGGCGTTTCTGGGAGGATCACGTTCTGTCCTCTCATTCTTTAATATTCTGTCTGTCTTCTTGCTTCTTTCTAGCACAATGTGACCGTTATCGTGTCGACGTGATTTTTTTTTAAACTCAAACTCAAACTGAGTTTAACCAAAAAATACTAGAAACGATAAGATGAGACACTGTCTTCTTCGCACCATAAAAATAACGTGCACTGGTCGGGGGCGGGGTCCATGACTGTAACAGTTGATGCAAATTTCAGCACGTTATAATGGAGAGAGTCAGATGAACTGATCGTCTACCCCTTAAAAACGAAACTGTCTCGAACTGTTGTAGAAATAAATAACAGGATCCGATGAACACTTAATACTAACGTTTAATAACTATAAACAAGAGCTGATATCCACAAGTTACTTACATCTATCAGGGAAGGCACTTACACTTCTACTACAACTGGATTTTCACACCTACGATTTGCACCTTACGATTTTCACCCACGATTTGCACCACTCCTACTCGCCTGGCCCTCCTTATATATATTCTGTCCAGGAACGTTCAGGAAGCGGCTTAACCGCCCCATAAGCACGAGACAGACCCAGATCGTTCGGAACACATACAAGCCACCCAATCGTACACAGACACGTCACAGAATTACATCACTCAAGGTCAACCTAGCGTAATCTCGGATACTGTAGTTCCTTCCAGACCTTCTAGATTTTCTACAGTGAAACAAACAAGCCACATCAAAGAGAAATACCGGCCTTGCTGGCGAGAGGGGGGAGGAAGGTCGCCGAGTGAGACTCGCCAAGCGGGGGGGGGGGGGGGTGGTTGAGAAAATCTCGATCGTTCAACTAGTGGGACGCTACAATGACACATATGTATACCGTAGAGCTGTGTTTCTCAAGATGAGGCGCAAAGTTTATTTTTGAAAATTGAAGTGGTGTGGTGGGAAAAATAAATCCTGAGACACACAGCCGTGGTGGGGTTTGTTTCATAGGCTGGTAACACACCGAGTCAGAGTCATGTTGGTTTTGCGTCGGTTTTGACTCGGACCTGAATTTCCTTTGAATCAGCTAGATGTAGCAAGGCAGATTTGTTTCAATCTCACTAGTTAGCGAGCTCCTGTTTGACCCCATAGCAAGTAAAATCGAGACAAGACAGACTTGACGCCGTGCGCTATCATGGGTCTTGTTAACGTTGTCTCTCATTTCTATCACCTAGTTCGTTTCACATGACGTCAGAAATTGCTCGCTTCTGACATTACTTTCTTTCATCCCCGCCTCAAAAGATTTTCTGTGATAACCTTAAAAGATCTTATGTGATCAGACTGCCAATTCAATGCCAGAGGTTTCTGCCGTCACCAGTTACCAATTATTTAACAAATCATTGCTATGATTAAATGTAAATTATATTGCGTTAAAGTATCATAGTTTTTAAAAATAATTCAGGCCCCGATGCCCGAGAGAGGTGCTTTGATGAATTTCTAGGCAATAGATAAAAATATAAATAGACATGTACAATTCTGATTGATGTTACTTCTGAGAATTTGCCCGTGCCCGAATTTTATCACCTGTTACACGGACCACAAAATGGAGATCTACATCATAAAATATGGTGACCTAATTGAAACATGTCAGCATAGATGACTATTAGGTCCCCTGAATACAATTTGTTATGTGAATAGATGGTACAGTGGATGAGTGCAAGTGTAAAGTGGAAGTGCACCTATTTGCACAAAGATCGATTTATTTTTTTTGAATGTTAGGCTTAAAGGCGGAAAGGAATGTGGAATCTATAATGGTTGTAAATTGGAAATTTTACCGGCATGATCTTAACCCTCCACTCTCTATTTCCTCCTCTTTCTTACTTTTGTGGAGGTAGTGGTGGTGTGTATCGGGGGAGGGGGGGGGTGTATTGCTTTCTCTCTCTCTCATTTTTTTCTTCTTATTTTGAAACGATTGATGTGCGCCATGGTCGACCTTGGGTAGTATCTGTACGTAAGTTTTCTTTACCCATTATTCAACTGAACACGTAAGTGGAGAATTTAATTTAAGATTCAATCAAAGGTCTGGGTTTGGGCACAGTAGCGGGGTGAGTGCATGCTCTCAGATTATGGCTAACAATCATTGTATTTTTCTTTTGCTAATCTTTCCTTGCTTGTTTTTGTGTGCATCATGGAGGTGAAAGTTGAAAGGCAATTTTAGCCAAGCAAAGGATGTTTCTTCTTTGACCAGGCTTGACAACCAGTTGTGTAAATTAAACGTCTGATGATGATACCTTGATACGCTATTAATTATAATTTACATATGTACATTTTTTTTACCTAATATATTAAATATGATATCAGTACTGTTGAACCAGAGATAGTTATTTCCTTTTTTCTTGTGTTTTGCCACGAGTGTAAGTCTAAATATTGTAAAATACTGTGAATAAAAAACATACCAGCAAACGCAGAAATAGCTTTACTTGTTGAATTTTCATTTTTGTCTTAATACAATGTACTTCACATAGTAAAAAATGGCTTGAAACAAACTGAACTGGCAATTTTTTTATTTTTTTTAAAATCTGGGGCATAAGGTTTTTGTTGGCAAAAATGTTTGATCTCAGGAGATCAACCTGTTGTAATGCATAGTTTTTTTTAGGTCAGTAAGAATGTCTATGATAAAATTATAATTCTCTGATCCACTCTCCCGTAGCCGCGATTAGCACTTTAAAGAGCTCGGATTTCATGTAATATAATTTTATCGACAAATTTCATCAAATATTTTAAAACGAATTAAATTAAACTCAAACTGTGGCTTTTAAGTCTTCCGTTTGGACGAGTGCAAGGAATGATTATCTCCGTTTTCACAAAGAAGGAAATAATCGCTTCTTGCGCTGAACTGAGGGGATTTCGTGCTTAATTTTTCGCTTCAAAGTTTATACTCCCTGATAAAAAGATAATTATGTAAAATGTGTTTCTCTAGGTCGTGACTTAGATTTCGAGATTGATAGCTCTGTATAATTTTATGTATGTATGTCGCATTTTGCATTTAGTTCACCAGTAGTGTATTTTACAACAAGAAAGACACGCCTACATTGAACTTTTTATAGTGAATCTAATTGCGGCCCGAAGTAACTCAATTTAAAGTGAACAGAAGAAAGAGTCGAGATACAAAGAGGATGCCCTTATCCCTGGGATAGCATCACCCCCTCCCCCTATTCCCCCATCTCTGCCCCAAAACCTGAGGTCATGGGTGAAATGTCGACGGTCACTGACCTGATCTGGGGTCACACGCGCCCCACGCGATCTCGGAAGGTCATTGTCACTTTTGGCCGGAGCGGGAGGAAACCAGACGGGCGGGACTTTTTTTTTGGTGTGCATCAACTCGCGTTCCATCACTGACGCTGTAGAGGACAGCAGATGTCACCGCAGTATACTGGACAGTGGCCTGTCATCTCCGGCTCCTGCTGAAACATTGATGGGGATGCTGTATAATTATGTTTTCCTTACCAGTCACCCGTCTGTCCATCCGTCCACCCATTCATCCTCCATTTCATCTATTCATCCATTCACCCGTGCTTCAGTCTATTCACTGGTCTATTCAACTATCCGCCAGTTTGGACATTCATTCATCATTCTATTTGTCCATCCATCCATCCCCCTATCTGTCCGTCCATCCTTTCTTCCATCTATCCTCACATCTATCCACACAAGTGTGCATCCGTCTGTTTATTTGTCCATCCATCCATCCATTCATTCATCCATCCATCCATCCTTCCATCCATCCATCTATCCATTCCATCCATCGATCCATCCATCCCATTTGTGTGCATATGTATGTGTGTGTATGTATGTGTTTAGGCGCAACAATTAACGATCAATTTGGAGTCAGTCTAAACCAATACCCATTGTTGAGGTCTGTCATGTGTATAATTCTGAAGGACAAAACGTTTATGTACTTCTGTTTATAATATGGCCTAACAGTAAAATTTAACAGTATCTCTCGTACTTATAATTATTCTCGAGAACCTAATATCAGTGTTGTGGAGACACACATGACTTCTACGACAAAATGACACATTTAGATCCGTGGAACACTTTAAATGGAGTCGCATAATCTATATAGCATTTAAAATATATACGCTATCATTATGAGGAAAGTGAGATTGTTTCTGTTAATAATTTTGATTCCCTCACAGAAACCTGCAAATATTCCCGGTCATTTAAAAAAAAAAAAATACACCCGAGTAACAATTAAGGTATCTAAAAAGAGAAATATCTAATAAACAGTTCTAACAAATCTTTGACCATTTTGTTCTGTACATTTTTAAAAAAATGAAAAGTAAACACATAATACTTTTTTAAACTGTAATTTCAAAAACAGTTTGGAATAAAATGAATCATGATTTAGTTTTAAAACAAAATATGTTTAGGAAAGAAGATTATTTTTCTTCCTTTCCAAATATTGCAACTCAAGAATGTAAATTTTATTCTTGGTCCAAATTAATTCGACAGAAATTTCATTTGACATTGGCAACAAAGTACAAACGCTCAGAGTGGAATATTATGTGGAATTGTAAGTGCGCGCTATCACACTAATATGCGAAATATGGTTGGCAGAATAATCCGTTTTGTCGATACTCGCTTATAAGACAACTGTTCAAACAGAAAAAACAACAACAAACTCATGGCTAAACCCGAATCGTTTGTTTGGCAATCTGTTTCGTTTGTGAAAATTTCATTCTGAATGTCCATAGTGCGCGATATTTCCTTTTTTGCTATTCATGGTTTAGTTTAGTTTAATGATGCCTTTCTACCTTGTGTCATACAGCGGCCAGAGAACTCCGTAGAAAAGTGCAGCTGCTGCTGAGTGATAGGGAATGTGTGTATGTGGTTGGGAGGGGGGGGGGGTGACGCCTGAGTCTGACTGGTATTCGTGCATCAGCTCCTTGGTGCTGGTGATAATTATATTCGTTTTTGTGTGTTTGGGGGGGGGGGGGTGTACAGGGGACGGGTATTAAGCCTTAATGCAGACAGGTCACCACGCGTATCAACCGTGGACAGTGTAAAGGTCGGAGTGACACCTCAGAATAAGCCGTCAAAATTTAAGTGGATTTATTTCCCCTTGGCCACAGCTTGACGAGAACACCTGCACCAAAGTCAGTGACGGAGCTTTCCATCGCAGTAGAAACGGATGATCGATACCACCCATTGATGTTGGTATCTGTTAAGTAAGCGACGGGCTATTTTGCTGCATTTATTTCTTTTTTTGTTTGTTGCTGTACTTTGCTACTTTGTTAGATTCAAATACATAATCCTCTTTCTCTCTCTCTTTCGCTCACTTTGTGAGAGTGTGTGTGTGTGTGTTTCACTGTCTCTGTCTGTCTCTCTGTTTGTCATTCTGTCTGTCTCTCTCTCTCTCTCTCTCTCTCTCTCTCTCTCTCTCTCTCTACTGTGTGTCTCATTATCTCTCTCTCTCTCTACTGTGTGTTTCATTATCTCTCTCTCTCTCTACTGTGTGTCTCATTGTCTCTCTCTCTCTCTACTGTGTGTCTCATTATCTCTCTCTCTCTCTACTGTGTGTTTCATTATCTCTCTCTCTCTCTACTGTGTGTCTCATTATCTCTCTCTCTCTCTACTGTGTGTCTCATTATCTCTCTCTCTCTCTACTGTGTGCCTCATTATCTCTCTCTCTCTCTACTGTGTGTCTCATTATCTCTCTCTCTCTCTACTGTGTGTCTCATTGTCTCTCTCTCTCTCTACTGTGTGTCTCATTATCTCTCTCTCTCTCTACTGTGTGTCTCATTGTCTCTCTCTCTCTCTACTGTGTGTCTCATTATCTCTCTCTCTCTCTACTGTGTGTCTCATTGTCTCTCTCTCTCTCTACTGTGTGTCTTATTGTCTCTCTCTCTCCCTACTGTGTGTCTCATTATCTCTCTCTCTCTCTACTGTGTGTCTCATTGTCTCTCTCTCTCTCTACTGTGTGTCTCATTGTCTCTCTCTCTCTCTACTGTGTGTCTCATTATCTCTCTCTCTCTCTACTGTGTGTCTCATTATCTCTCTCTCTCTCTACTGTGTGTCTCATTATCTCTCTCTCTCTCTACTGTGTGTCTCATTATCTCTCTCTCTCTCTACTGTGTGTCTCATTGTCTCTCTCTCTCTCTACTGTGTGTCTCATTATCTCTCTCTCTCTACTGTGTGTCTCATTATCTCTCTCTCTCTCTACTGTGTGTCTCATTATCTCTCTCTCTCTCTCTACTGTGTGTCTCATTATCTCTCTCTCTCTCTACTGTGTGTCTCATTATCTCTCTCTCTCTCTACTGTGTGTCTCATTGTCTCTCTCTCTCTCTCTCTACTGTGTGTCTCATTATCTCTCTCTCTCTCTACTGTCTCATTGTCTCTCTCTCTCTCTACTGTGTGTCTCATTATCTCTCTCTCTCTCTACTGTGTGTCTCATTGTCTCTCTCTCTCTCTACTGTGTGTCTCATTATCTCTCTCTCTCTCTACTGTGTGTCTCATTGTCTCTCTCTCTCTCTACTGTGTGTCTCATTATCTCTCTCTCTCTCTACTGTGTGTCTCATTGTCTCTCTCTCTCTACTGTGTGTCTCATTATCTCTCTCTCTCTCTACTGTGTGTCTCATTATCTCTCTCTCTCTGTCAGTTTGTCACTCAGTCTGCTTTTCTCCCTCCGCCCAGCCTCCTCTCTCTCTCTGTCAGTTTGTCACTCAGTCTGCTTTTCTCCCTCCGCCCCCCCCCCCCCTCTCTCTTTCTGTCAGTTTGTCACTCAGTCTGCTTTTCCCCCTCCGCCCCCCCCCCTCTCTCTTTCTGTCAGTTTGTCACTCAGTCTGCTTTTCTCCCTCTGCCCCCCCTCTCTCTCTTTCTGTCAGTTTGTCACTCAGTCTGCTTTTCTCCCTCTGCCCCCCCTCTCTCTCTTTCTGTCAGTTTGTCACTCAGTCTGCTTTTCTCCCTCCGCCCCCCTCTCTCTCTGTCAGTTTGTCACTCAGTCTGCTTTTCTCCCTCCGCCCCCCCTCTCTCTCTGTCAGTTTGTCACTCAGTCTGCTTTTCTCCCTCCGCTCCCCCCCTCTCTCTCTCTGTCGGTTTGTCACTCAGTCTGCTTTTCTCCCTCCGCCCCCCCCTCTCTCTCTCTGTCGGTTTGTCACTCAGTCTGCTTTTCTCCCTCCGCCCCCCTCCTCTCTCTCTCTCTGTCAGTTTGTCACTCAGTCTGCTTTTCTCCCTCCGCTCCCCCCTCCTCTCTCTCTCTCTTTCTTTCATTCCCTCACTTTCTCTCTCCATTATTTGAAACAAAATCACTCAGACATGATTATAACCGAAATTCTGAATTGTCAATGGTAATTTCATTCAACTCTATCTCAGAAATTTCTGGCCAGCATTCACACAGTCCCGAAGAAATTACTAGTATCTCGAATTACCAAGAAACAATGAAATGTCTCTCCCTAAAAAAAAGGTTCATGTAATTCTTTTAAAACTTCAAGTTTCAAGTTTAAGTTTATTGTAGGCTTGGCGACCAATTCAGAATATTGATTATATACTAGAATCACCCAAACAAGATTTGGAAAGACAAATAACAAACCACTTGGTCATTGACCATCTCCGCTCCTTGGTGCCTAAGACTATTTATACATTTATTTATAATAATATACTATAAAATATCACTTTCTTGACTAATGCCAGCAACAGTTATCATTCTTCAATCCACCCCCCACCCCCACCCCCAAAACCTGTCTTTTGCCCATCTTTATTTCTCGTAAATTTAATATATAAATTTACTTAAGCCTATAGCGCTCAGGGTACCATAATTATAAGAAATAGTTCAACTGGAGTCAAAATCCTCTATCTGTGAGATCCTTACTCTTCCTATTTCATGAACAAATAATTTTTCCAATAACTATTTATAAATTTGCAATAATCTGATTATTTAAAATCTGTATAGCATTATTATTTCAGAAGATTTGGAATTGGCAAAGTTCGTCTGGGCACTAGAAGGTTAGATTTACATTCATATTCAGACAAAGAACAATTCAATTTTCTGACCTCAGCAGGAGAAGTATCCACAGAGCGACTTTTTTTTACTCGTTAAGTACTCTATGTCAAAATGTGTACTAACCAATCTGAGTGCTAATACATTATTATCATTTCTGTTTTGCGTTACTTTGTGAGATTGCTGTGATTTCTCTCCCTGTGGGGTTGATTTGATGCATGTTTTTATTTATATTCTGGCACATACCACTGATTGGTGTAGTTGAGGAGGTCATTGACAAATGGAATCACAAGCCTCCCCTTCCTCCTCCCACCCCCCCCCCCCCACAACCAATCCCCGACAAATGATGGAAGTGAGTAAATCAGTGATGACTATACGATGGATATCCCGGCCATCGTCAGATGACCTGGACAATAACACTCCTGGCTGTATTACCGAAAAAAGCCGTACAACGCCATTCTTAGCCAAATCTGGATTTTCACATAATTTTATATTACACTCTTTTGCAAAAGAACAGGTGACTTTTTCGTCTCGACTCCCTAACCACTCGCTTGTGTTTGAAATTCAGTTTCGCTGAATTCTTGTTCACTCCGCAAACACTATGAATATCACCTAGCTTGTGTTTGAAATTCAGTTCGCTGAATTCTTGTTCCTAACTATACACATTAATCAGAGCAGTTTGTCAAAATAGTCCGTTGCAATCAGACGCAAAGCACGAGTCATGGTGGAAACTACGCAGAGTTCACTTTCTTTTGCAAGAGAGTTTGGAGTTAAAATAGTGCATTATATGGGTTAAACTGTCGTTTTTCGAATATTGTGACGAAGGCATCGCGAAATAGAAATTGAATAAAGAAAAAATGCGGGGCGGAACCAGATATTGATGTTGCGTCTCGTGTAAAGGTTTTATCTTTTTGGAAATACATGTACAATCTTTTTCAGTTTCTCACCAGAATGCTCTATATGGGGCAGTAATGACTAGCAGAAATGGACGCCAGGACGGAGATGAAGCAGGAAAAAAAAAAGCTACTGGAAGGAAAAAAGAAAGGGAGAGGGGGGGGGGGCATATAGCTATGCTGTGTCCAGCCCATTAACGGAAACAGATCATTGATCGATGATATCCGGCACAAAGACGTAACTCCAACATTTCACAATTTTCTGTTGGCGGAGGCAGACACGGATTTCACCGCCACAGTCATAACAAATTAATAATTTTGCCAAAGTCATTTTTACAACATTTTCTTAAGGCGTGAAAAAGTATCATTGGTTGGCAAATCTTATGAATTTGAAGACTCGATACAAAACTTCATGTTTTTTTTTTGTTTTTTTTTTTGAAAAACAACACAAACTGAGCTTATTTTACCTGTGGCGTTAGGTCCTGGCTCAAAAATAGTAAAACATGAGTTAGGCAATTTTGTCAAGACTGTGACGTCATTCTACATCACATTCAAAAACTGTTTACGAAAGAACGCAGCTTAACTGCAAAAACGAAGAATTACATGCAATAACGTGACCAAGTTTTCTCTCTAACTTCGCGATTTTTGTCCCGGCCCGCCGGTAAATTTGACCTTTCCGGACTTGGGCGTTTTGTACCAAATACAGTAACTATAGTCATAAATATATTTTTTTTCTGACACCCAGAAAAATTGGGTAGGCCTAATAACAGTTCTGTCCGTTTTGCCGTGTGCCTGATGGACTATTTTAGTACCATTTCTGGACTCGGTTGATGATCTGAGATTATGATTTATTCATTGCAAATGTTCCATTACTCGCTTTGTCTCCTCCCAAATTATCCGACTGAAATATGAAATTCTATGGGTCCCTTTATTTATTGTTATTGTTGTTGTTTGGGGTGGGGGCTGTGAAAAGGAGAAGATGAGGGGTTAATCTCAGATAGCATTCGAACTTGAACAGTGGTTATTAGGGTACCAAATAACAATATTAAATGTAAAAATAGTACTCATGGAATCAGATAGTCTAAGTTCTTTGTCATGTTATTCTATTTAGCCTATAACTATAACTTTCACCATCAACAACACAACAACAACAACAGAAGTTTGTTTTACTTCTTTCCTGCACTCATTCTTCTCTCTATTAAGAGTCAGGATTTTGATTATAACTTAATAAAAACGAGGTGCACTTTCTTTCCTATAATGTCTTGTGCACCAAATTTTTAATGTAAAATTTTAAGCCACTATTATGCTAAGTCAAACAAAAAACGCGTTGCTATTACCTGTCCCTACTGATCGTACAGAAAGTTGTAGTTTGGAACTGTATTTCTCGTAGGGGCAGCTATTATAGAGAGAATGTCTCTTTCCTGCCTTACAGTACAATGCCTAAAGCAATACCTATGAGAAAAACAATAGATATGATTAACAGAAAGGAAAAGTGAAGACGGACATTATGAAAAAGACCATACTCTCACACATGGCACTAGCAATGAGCCACTGGGCGCACATAAGACCCTTTCTTTGTTGATGCTTAAGTGCGGAGGCTTTTAAATCTCTTTACCCCAAAAAAAAAAAAAAAAATGAATAAAAGAAACTGCAATTTTTCGTGCCAATAAGACTATTTACTGTTTTTACGACTGTGCTCACTTTAACTTGTCTTCTAAACTAATTGATACAAGGGAACTTTTACTGACTGCAAATCACGCCATAATGGGCCTCTCTGGACTAAGCATCCATGCTCAGAACTCCCTCAACATGGATTAGAGCTGGGCCTCAGCTGGCCGCATGGTATTGGCCTCAAGCGGTGGACCATCTAAATGGGCCCCGTTTTCACACAAATCATAATTTATTGTCAGTAGTTATGATGGTGTCTTTGCGATATTTTTCTTTCTTTTTTGCTTTCAAAGTTAGATTCAGCATCTGTGGACACAGACATCGTTATTTTTCTTTCCTCAAAAACAAAGATTGTCAGTAATGTTGAGTTGTATTAATAACTATGATTTTTTCTACAGAGACCATTTACCATCTGGAAGCGTTATGATATTTGTGAGAGTCTGTTTTTGGGTTTTTTCTGAAACATTCTGTTTGCACGCATTTTTATTTAATTATTTTCTGTAATTTCATTCTCGGTAGAGGGAGTTCCTTGTTAAACTGAACGTTTTACCTGTCCTTGTACAAGACACAAATTACCCTGACGTAATATTGTATGGCATTTCCTTAGGGTTGGTATGGTGTACCGTAGGGGCGATTCCCTACATCAAACCGACGTCTGTGCGATGTTGTAACCAGCGGATCAACGCAGGGACGATTGTGTTGACATTAGCAAACTGGGCCTCAATGTACCTGTTGGATCTGCGTATGGTTGCCAGCTGGGTACATCTATTATTATATTTCGGTAACTTGCAACTTTTGGCATGACTAACTGACCAAACTATACACTCTTCAGGCCTTAAATTTGGCAAGAAGGTGGCAATTGAGATAAGGAAGATGATGGCTATAATTAAAAGTTGTTTACTTCTAGCATGTATTTAAAAAAAAATAACAGTGTTTATTGCTATGTAACATCTGTATTTTTGCATGACTGTTTGTTTCGTAATATATAGTACCGTACATGTCGTAAAAAGTAACTGTATCGAGCGTTCAGTTTGGTGTGTAGCATAGAGATAGGTGTGTAGTGTTCTGGCGCGCATGAGTTCTGAAGCAAGACTGTAGTTTATCACTTTTATTATATGAGGGAGAGAGAGAGAGAGAGAGAGGGATGGGGGGGGGGGGGGAGCACATGATTGTTTATTCCGGGCAGTGCCCGGTAGGTCATCTAGTTAATAATAAAACATTTTTTTTGTCTGACTCTTCACACAAGGCGGGGGCCAAAGGGCACTGTGAAATGGTTCCAGACCAGTGAAATACTCACCTAAGGCTGTGAACAAAGGTATTTGGAATTGCATCACTGACACTGCTCCAATTGAGAGTAAAACAAAAAGGCCAGAACACTATCATGCAAAATGTCGTCATGATGTTAACAGCCAACAGATAGATCTAGGTTTGATTTCAAATAATCAGCATTTAACAGGGCATCTGGCGAAATATTGATTACTTAAGGTGAAATTTTTAAAACACTTCAAAAAATCAATACAAAATATTTCTAAGATGATTTCAAGCAAAATATTTTAATTGAATGCAGAAAAATGGCAAATCTTTCACTTTATAAGTAAATCTCAATTTCAATAGAAAACGTTTTTCCTTTTGGGGGAGTTTTCTCAGGAATCTGGTCCTGAAATCTGAGGCCCTATTTCGCTAGATCCACTCACATTTTAAATTTTGTTTATAATTTAAATTTGTTGAAGTTGTAGGTATGATCTTCAGTTATCGAAAGATAAATCCAAAGCAGTTCTTGGTTAAGACTGATAAATCATCCCATGGTCATAAATTTTAACTGCCGCCACACGATAAAACTTCCACAAGGCTCTCCGTGTCCATTCGTTACTGGTCTCTCTGCCTCCCGCCATTGCCTCTCCGGTCAAAGGTCGTGGTGTTGATATAGTTCCGGTTTGTTTGCTCGTCTTTGTTGCACGGTCATTAATACTAACAGAAATGAGATTAGCCACGATTCATGACTTCCGACGGGGACCAAATGATAACAGATTGACAATGAATCGCAGTTAAAGGTGTGTACACCCCAGTTTGCCAGCCCGAGCAAGGTGTTCACGGATCGCAAATTATTCAGAACCAAGAGCAAAGTGACCTGGGTTTTGTACCACAACCACACAACCACTCCTTTCTTTGAATGTTTGTTGATCATGCTAGAAATACATTCATAGCGGTTCTGTGCTCAAAATAGTATAGCTATCTATGTATATATTCATTTATTATGTATTTATGTATTTACTTATTATTTATTTGTGTATTTATTTACTCGTTCATTTAGTAACATATTTATCTATTTATTTACTAGAGGAACTTGCCACATTATTTATTATTGTTTGTTTTTTTTCTATCACTCCACAGCTGAATTTTAATGAGTTTAAATGAAAAAAATCTATGATGTGCCACTAAAATTCTCAGTTTGTGTGTCTAAGTATCCTCAAATACGCAGCCATCTCTACAGCTATTCCAACGAAACTTTTTGTGCCGATTGCTTCCCGTCGACGTGGTGCCCCTTGAAGGACTGGCACAATCGGGCCACATCAGATACCTCCCTAATTACTTTCCTTTAATACTCATAATTGCAGAAAAGAAACTTATTTTTTGTATAAATTTTGCTATTCGAATGAATTTTCGGGTCCATTCAAACAAGAAAACTTAGCCTCTCAAAGGGTGACCCAAATGGGACGCTTAGATTTACTATATTATTGTTCCTCCACGATACACAGTTATTCACAAAATGGCTTTAGATAGGCAGATTATTGTTAAAACTAAGACTCTCATCCATCACATACACTCCCCATTCCCATTCAAACCAAAATGCCTGCAAATAGTTATGACCCCAACCCCCCGCCCCCCAACCCCCCAAATCCCATTATTTTTCCTATTATTTTAAAAAGACAATGAAAGACGCGACAACAACAGCAACAAAATTCTAATGGTCAAAATAATAATAATAAACATAATGTTTACAATAACTGTAAATATAAAAATAAAATAATCATACTCCAGGTCATTCCATGAATAAATCAAAAATGTCCTGAGTACATTATTACACAAGTTTCCATTCTGAGTGCGAGGTCGTTGCTAGCGCTTCCAGCCCGCCACCCACGTGAGGTCAGTCTGGCGACCTTTTCACCCGTTCTGTCAATTAAGAGATAATCAGGGGAAGCAAGGATGGGTCAGCCAGGCCAGGGCTATTGCATGATAATGACGGACACACGAGGGGTAATGATCGAATTTAGTTAATGGTGTGGAAAGTCTGCGGGGTAGTCAGACGGCCCCTCCCTCCCCACGGTACCCAGCCCGACCCCAGGACTGACCAAAGAATGAGACTGACCATTCTGTCGTGTTACGGAAAAATGACCGTATAAGTCAAATTTAGGCTGAACCCAGCCAGCATCCCTACATCAATCCGACGTTGATTAAGGATTTCCGTAAGGTTGGTAGGATTACCGTAAGGTTCCTTACATCATACCAGACGTCGGCGCTATGTCACAGCCAACGGATTTATGTAGAACAATGTCGTTCCTATGTGCAAAGTTGGTGCCAATAATACGTGTTGGATTTCCATAGGGTTGCCGAATGGGAATTCACTTTTTTAATATGACATTATACAGTAAAAGCTGCTCTAGCTTTCTGTGGAGGTCAAATAATACCTTTTGTATAAGCCTTTTGTATAAATAACGGCTTAGTTTAGTTAATCCAAAATGGAAACTGAACAAAGCATAGAGAGAGGAGTGCCACACTAATTTATGTATTTTGAGTGTCTTGTTAAAAAAAAATTCCCATTATGCGGCTTTTCCCTGTAACATGACAGTATCATTAACAGATCTCGAATTGGAACAGTCAGGGAAGAGAGAAAGCTGCAGTACAATGGATGAGATTATTTGCAACCGACACCTTTTCGTCGGCGTGAATCTGGACTGCTGCGTAATGTTTAGAGAATAATAAGTTATATTATCATGTTACATCAGTTGCTTGTTTTGTTTTGTCTGTGGCTATTTTGGCATCGTACCGACGGAGAAATAGCGTGACAATCAGTAAAGTGGCTGAAATATTGATCGAGACCTAAAGATAGTCCAGCTTTCCTGAAAATGTATATATAGAGAGAGAGGTTCTGCCAGAAATGGCTTGTCTGTAATAGATATAAAGATAAAAATAACAGTGCCATTCTTAGGACACGCCGTGCTCAAATGACGTAGAGATCTGACTTTAAACTGCGATATTTAGAAAATCTTCAAATTCTTGGCCACCCTTGAAAGGAACATGAGGAGATCTGTTTTTAGAGTACTGGCTTATTTTACACAATAAGCTATAGATGAACAGTGAATACATCTAATTATGTCCACAAATTGCGCGCGTAAAGATACGGTGAGTACTATTCTATTTCGTTCAGTTATGAAGGGGTGTGGTGAGAATTTTTGCAATTGTTGACATGGATGATACGCGCGCAAGTCGACAGACGGAATATGACGAACTGATCCGTTTCGGTACCCTGTGTCTCGGATAAGGCTTAGATCCCCTGAAGACAGCCAAGAAAGAATTACTCGAATTACTTAATTAACGGCTTGACGATTTATTTGATTTCATGAGTCAAATAGTTTGCTTACAGAGCCAACTTTTCTGTGTTCCCTTCGAGGGTAGCATTGTCGAGTAAAAGCAATGCCTTTTTTCCCCGGATTTTCTAAACAGTAACAACAACAACTAAAAGCAGCTATCAGCAGTGTGCCTAGCAGAACAGCGTAGCGTAATGTAACATAGGAAATTTGATTACACACAGCTTTAGATGATATTCCCGCTGAAGACAGAACAGGAGTGAACTTCAATTTGTTAAGTTACCGAACTGAGTAGGACACAGCGGTAAGTCTACTTACGTCAAACCCAGACAATTTAAGAGTTCGCAAAAATAATCTCCAGGCATTTCCTTTTAGTGACCTTGCACCGGAACTTAACAAGACAGATCATCCCATTAACCTTTCTGTGTTCACCTCTAGGGGAAACAAAAACTATGCCTTTTGTCCACTAAGCAACCATGCTATGAGAATGAATAGAACAGTAGGGTCCGTAGCTGTGGACAAAAAGTAAGTACGCCATTTCTTTATTTTCCCGTCTGTTTAAAATTCATGGCTAAGCCACAAGAGAGAATAATGGAAGTCCTGGCAGTGAGGGGTCTCTTTGAAAAGTTCATCAATTTTTAATCCCCATTTCTGTATCTACTTTCGAGATTCTCGTTTTTCTTGATATTTTTGATGTACCTAAGTTTGTCGATTTTACGTTTATAATTTTAGTGGACTTGATAAGTGGAACAAACGTTCAAAATAATGATCGAAAAATGAAACTTGGCACAAATTTTAACATTCTCCTTATGATAGTGTTTGGGAATAATGTGCTGGCCACGAAGAAAATCCAATATGGCGGCAAATTTCAAGATGGCCGCCAAACAAAGCAAGGATCTATAATATATTGTTTTTCCTTGTCAGCAAAGCATCGGGGTTTACAGGTAGAAATGTTATAACTGACAAACGTTTCTTTCCTTTGTTCACCTCACCTTGCGTCTGTGTCATCTGTCCTTCACCTTCTATGTGTTTCTGGGTGAAATAGAAAGATTATCTTTTTAAAGAGGATGCAGAGCACCAAAGTCATTTTCCATGGCTTGCAAAATTCTCAAATACTGCAATTTTACATCAAGCCCCAGACGCGCACAAGCCGAATTTGATGGGCCAAAAGAATTGGATAGTGACGTCACAACAGTAAGTTTCAATGAGGCCCAACTAGTCGGCTGGTGCGCTATACTTCATTGAATTAAACCAGAGAGTATGATTGTATGTATAGAGAGATTTCACTATTGGTCGATTTGCACTGCGAGACACGGGAGGCTCTGCAAAACCATCGTTAGCATGGAGCGGAAAGTAGGTCGCTGCGGTAAAAACAATATCTGTTTGTGCATTTCCACGGGGCGTGAGAGCTTACAAACGGCTCTAATTAGTTTCAATTAGCCCAAAAAATATGAGAAAAACCACATTAAACAGATATGCACGCTATCTTTGGTGAAGGCGGTCTCTTTCAATTCTTGTTTACCGCAGCGACCTAGTTTGGCGATTTGGCGGGTGAGATCTCTCTAGAAATACATGCATACTCTTTGATTAAATGCAATGTCCTGGGGTCACTATAAAACTGGTAGGTCGATCAACATCGGCTGGTGGGCGGCTAGGCTAAGCGTCTGAACATATCCCAGGACTGGCGAGCAGACAGACAGACAGGCAGACAGACAGAGACAGACGTACAGACAGACAGGGTGACCCGTGAATGAGTGTTGTTGGTATCTGGTCTATGTTACCAGCAGCAACTGACTGAAACTAGGCATCTCATGGCAGGGAAAGGGCGGGATAAGGGAGGGGAGAGGGGGAGGTATGGAACAAGTCAAGGAGTGAGTGAGAGGGAGCTGGGAGTTGGGTGATTGTGGGGTTAACGGGTTAGGGGGGTAGAAGATGCACTCTTGTAGCTGTAAGTGGATCTCTACAGACAGTCCTTTGAAGTCTCCTCAATCAAAATTACAGCTGCACTTTGTCTGGGGTCTACTCTGCAAGGCTTTGGTCTGCATCGTGTTTAAACCTCCTATACTGTCTGTCTGTCTGTCTGTCTGCCTGTCCCACATACTGTTAGATCCTCATCTTGCCTCCTTCTTCTTTTCTGTGTGTCTGTCTGTCTATTTCTCTATGTAAATCTTGTCTGTTTTTCTGTCTCTGTCTCTCTTTCTTTCTCCCTCTCTCCGGTCAATGTTTCCATAGTAACTCTTCTCCGGACATAGCTATTACGTTCTTTGTCCACCACAATGCTTGTTTTCTTCCCTAGCCATCTTCTCTCTCTCTCTGTATCTTCTTCGTGTTCTTCTTCATCCACTTCTTTCTTTTTTTTTCTTTCTTCGTGCACCAAATTATATTATGGCGATGGTCAGAATAGAGGACGCTCGGGGGAGGGGGGAGGGGGGAAAGGGGGGCTGACTTGCAAATGGACATTGTGTACAGTGTAGAACGTGCTAGAACAACCTCAGCTGTTACATACAGACTATTGTTAGTGAAGTTTGTATTAGGACTGGGTTTGGACATCTTGGAGCCGTTCATACTTCGGTCACAATTTTCAGACCAGTTTTACCCATTCTGATAGTCTGATTTTCGAACATTTTTTCACGTTTTTGGATTTAAGATAATAACTGCTGAGCCGCCTTCAGTAACACGGCATCCTGAACTTCTTAAATGCTTGCTTATTAATGAGAAAGCATGCTGTCTGTATCTGGAGAGGCAAAACATTTTCAAGTTGTATTAGCCAGTTGGCCAGAATAAATGGTCCGATCATTTCATTGACCGTTCTGTTGTAACAAGTGACGATGATGTAATTGAAGCGTTCAGATAGAAAGATGGTGAGAGAGAGAGAGAGAAACAGACAGACTGACAGGCAGTAAACACACAGACAGGCAAAGCTACAGACAGAGATAGAAAGACGGAGAGAGAGACAGAGACACAGGCGACAAACAGAAAGCCAGACAGAGAGATAGCACAGACAGACTGGCAAACAGAGAGAGAGAGAGAGAGAGAGAGAGAGAGAGAGAGAGAGAGAGAAACAGACAGACTGACAGACAGTAAACACACAGACAGCCAAACCTACAGACAGAGATAGAAAAACGGAGAGAGAGACAGAGACACAGACGACAAACAGAAAGTCAGACGGAGAGATAGCACAGACAGACTGGCAAACAGAGTCAGGGGTAGAGAGAGAGAGAGAGAGAGAGAGAAAGAAAGAGAGAGGGGCAAGAGAGAAAGAGAGAGAGAGAGAGAGAAATGCAACTGTCTGAAAGGAAAGACAATGAAGAAAGAATTGTCTGGAAAGACGATCTGACAGGAAAGGTTCACATCAATAAACATTACCGGCATCAGAGAGGGGAGACGGAGAAAGAGAAAATGGACAATAGCTTTGGAAGTTTCGGCATCAGTCTGGCAGGGTTGGGGGGGGGGAGAGGGTGGGTGGGGGGCGCCTACTTAAGACGTCTAGACATTGTAATCCCGAGCGTCATAACTGTTGAGCTCCCTCCGTGATTTGGATTTGTGGGGCGTGCTGGAATTGGGGAGGAGAAAGGTGGGAGGGGGAGGGGGGGGGGGGGGGGGAAGAACAGAGAAAATTCTGGAATGAGACGGGATTATTCGGTGATGATGCAATAGAATAAATGCCATAGGAAAAGATGTCTTTGTCCCATTGTTACCATTACTTTCCTATTTTTGCTGTGTAATCTCCGAAAATGTGGCCAGTCAATAGGGTTTTCTTTTCCATGCTTTTTAAAACTCTCTTGTGCACGTATAAAATCAATAGCGTACTTGCTGTTGCTCGTCAGATGTTGAATACACTTGAGGTATAGTATGAAAACGTACTCACAAAGATTTTGTTAGGAGTACGTACGTCCATCAAGTGTTTTTTGGTGTTTTTTCGCAAGTTGTACGTATTTTCAAGCCTTTTGTGACTTCAGAGCTAGAGAGCTCCTCTTGAAATGCTCCTAACAACAGCCTTAATTAATTAGTCTTTCAGATTTTCTTTTTGCTTTTCTCCCGTTTTTTTTTTTGTTGTTGAAAGGGTAAGGGGCAGGGTTAGGGATTCGATACGATTCAGGGTTGAGGAAAAGGTCGGGGTTAGGAATAGGTACGTACACGTAGGCGACCCTAGCGCAAAAGGCTTGAGGAGCATTTTGTACTTATTACAACGGCCACTCAGAAAACATTTGATTATTTCGTGACCTGAGCACCTGTTTGTTCTCTCATCACTTTCTTGGAAAAAAAAGTGGAGATTTTCTGGTATGTAGAAGAGGTATAACAAATGCACACTTTGACACTTGTTTAAAATGTGTTGTGGCACTTTATCAAGCTGTTTCTCAGTTCCGATTTATTCTAACTCCTTATGATCTAAAGCCGCCAACTTTTGACGTCGAAGTTCCCAGATGTGCAAAAGATTGGAGCTGGAACAAATAAGGAGTAAGGCGGCCATTTTGCTTCCCACGGCTTTCTGTTATATTTTTCCTGTGCAAAAACACACACACAAAAATGCTGGTTTGATTGTAAGCATTGATATAAGAGAGATTATGGGCCAGGCGGGGGATATGAAATTTGACTTTAACAAGCTCCAAATACCTAAAGAATAATGGGGGAACAATATATTTTGATCCCTTCTTTTTAACCCTTTGGCTACTGAAGCTATGAAAGCTAGGCTTTTCTCATATCCAGTTTATACTGAGGCCTACTTATTTCAATTGTTTTGAATGGTAAATAAATCATTCTGATGATTTGTATTAATATAATAAGCCAGTAATGGATAAACAACTGGAACTGATAGAACAGTAAAGAGTCGAGCAATGCTGTTTTAGTATTGAAAGAATTAAAGACCATTGTATTTTAATATGTCAGAAACAAATACATGGCCATTCACCAGAGCGAAATGTGGTTAACTGAGTGTCAGCAATAGAAACACGTTCAACGTTCATCGAAAGCCTAATGGCGTATTGTATTACAGCAAGGAGAGGCAATGCCAGGGAAAGCACCAAGAACAAAATTAACAACACAGTCATCAAGAAAACATGCAACATGACAGATACGGCATTTTTTTCAGTTTTGACCATCTGTACTGAATTAATGCTTGTGTAAAGAAACGTATTTGGACCATCTGTACTGAATTAATGCTTGTGCAAAGAAACGTATATCCATCTTTAATTGACAGCTACTGTCCCCTGTTTTATCACATTTCTAGATCATCCAAAAGCAACAATAATAATATTATTATTATACGTCAAAGAAAACTGAGAAAGCTACAGGAGATTGTTTTTGTCCTCCACAATTCGCCTGAACAAGACATTATAGCTAGATGTGTGCAATACTTAAGTAGGGTCCTTTACCATGTTGATACTTCATGACTGTAGTATGCCTGTTATTGAGTGTACTGAGTTGTGATATGTTTATGCGATGATGCGTCAGATGTTGTATCATGCATGTCTGTGCTCTTGAACGATCTGTGAAAGAGAATTTATCTCATGGGAGAATAATAGGGATTCTTATCTTATCTTATCGTAAATACAAGCTCAGCCTGTCTGGCAATTGTGTTATAATGTCAGCTTCCCACATTGGGTTTTCCATCTACTGGGTGGTCCGTCTCACACACCCCGTCCCTCAAGGCCAAGGTCGCAAAGGAGCGGCTATCTTACATAAAGATTCCGGCCATACGCCTGGCCCTTCCGGCCAGCTTGACCATCCTTGGCCTCGCACACTATGAGGTCCTTTTGTTTCTCGGGGGCCTCAGCATAGTGCTGTTGGCCCCCTGTTCTTGATTGTTTTTCTTTCTTGTAGAACTTTTTCTTCTTGTTTGCTGTTCGTCCTGTTGTCGTCTGTTGTCTTTTCTGTTTTCGCACACTTGTTTGACCATCCTTATAAAATGACAATGGGTACACGTTAGTGAGTTAGTTAGATGTCTCGGCCCTAGTTAGCTGTTTACGAACTGTGGTTACTAAAGTTAGTAGAGAATAAATTTAATGCCAATCAAATCGCTAGAAAATCTAGTGTTTGTTATATTTTGTTCAAGAACATTAAATCCTCTCTCACATCACAATTGGAAAGCTCAGAGAGAAGCCGGAAAGAGAACATTTTGTTTTTGTTGTTTTCCCTCAATCCTTTGTAATACTCTGGAATCGTTTAGGCCTAGACGTACAAGCTCTTTTCAGTAACAACGACATATTTATTTATTATTCACCTCGTGTTTTCGCCAAAACTACTCTAAAAATTGATGAATTATTGATTGTGAAAGTCAGCAGAAACTGGTCGGTCAAACTGACTGATGTTCCAGGCAGCTAACAAAGACTGGTCTAGCTTGATGCGCTCTTGAAGTCAGGCAGAGTCTGCCTTTTCCCAGTTCTGTCTTGGCAAGTTTGCCATTTTTGCTTCTTTTTTGGGGGGGGGGGGGGGGGGATGGATGGGGTAAGACACAGTGGCGATCCGCGAAAGTCGATTTTGATCGTCCAACGAGCTAAGCCGTGTTTTCATGTGTACGGAAACGGAATCTGCAACGGAAACGTCAAAAACCCAGTAGTGAAGTAAAAAGAACGTTTTAGTTTGTCCGGAAATGCCGTTACCGTACACATGGAAATTGATGAAATATTATAAAAACCACAGAAAATTGTGGGGTCGCAGCAAGGCTTAAAGCAAAGTAAAAAACTGGCAAAAAGAAAAAGTTGTAGGTAGCAAAGCCTCGCTTAAGAAATAATACCCAAACGGTACAATAAAACGCAATGGAGACACTCTTTCTTTTTAGCACTTGGTGGATTTTTGACGTTTCCGCTTCGGTATACATGGAAACACAGCTTTAGATGGCGACGTCATAACAGGTAGTTTCAATTGGACCGCGCCCACCAGACGCCTAGGTGGATCCCAATGAAACACAATATCGTGACGAGACATTCAACTAATCGGCCTATGAAAATCGGCTACTAACTGCGCGCCTATGCTCCCAGACTAACATATTGCCAGTGTCAAGTTTAGTGGCTGAGAATTTAATTCTGAATAATTTTGCTCGTTCATGAATGTGATTAGACACTTTGGTTCAGATTACAGTATAATTTACATTGATCATGATATTGATTTATCCATTGAACAGCTAGAGTGACAAAAGAATTGCAAGTAACTTTGCAAGCCATGTATGTCTTGAACTCAACCAACCCAGACTTTGAAAACACACCATACTGTGGAACAAACCAACTCAACCAAACCTACAAATTTTATGTCATGGCAACAAGTCGAAGGGCACAAGCCCAGAAGACTGCTGGATCGGAAAAGTAAAGTAAGTAAGTAAGTCTTGAACTGGAAATCACAGTACATTTACTGTTTTCTCCGCAATTTGTTTCGTATAATTGGACTGGAGCGAAACAACAGACTTAATGACTATACCAGTGGTTCTCAAGGTGGGGTGCACGGACCATCGGTGGAGCAGGGCAATATTTTTGTGATGGGACTTCAGAATGGGGCTTAAGGCAGGGATTTTCATTGACACTGAATTTCATAGTGTATTTTCACTTAATTGTACAGATAAACTGAATGTATATACATACTGAAGATATAAATATTTTAAAAATCTTTCTGTATATGCTATAATACTAACTTTGTCCAAAGATGGTGGGACACAAGGTTTTTTTTTGTTTTTTTTTTAAATTGAGGTGGCATTGGGACAAGAAAGGTTCAGAAACACTGATCTTTACTATCAGATAGCATTTTACTCCTTTCAGAATTATTTTGCGTGTCCTTTCAGAGAGGTCAACAGGGTTGAACGCATGCATTGCCTCCACACTGGGAATCCACCCCACATTCTTGTCTTTCACTCCAGATTCCATCATTTCAATCAACAACCCCCTGCGCTTTCTTTTTCGCGCCTGCGAAACATTCAGAGCTTGTGATCGTGGCCTTCGTAAGTTACGAAGGCCACGTTGTGATTCCCCCATAAAGAAAGCCAGTATCTCGACTGTCGTCGCATCTGCGGCCATGTAAGAGGTCAGAGGTATCCAGGGTACCGGAGGTGAGAGGTCAAAGGGTCGCCACACCAAGACATCATAGAATACATAGGGCGGTCACCCCCCCCCCCCCCCCGAGTGTTAGTAAACGTTGGGCCGTTTTAAACAACCATCACTGGAAATGATGAATGCCGACTCAAGCTGGTCCCTCACCTCTTGCCACGTGCCTCGCTCAGTCAGCATCTGTCTGGTGGACTTTTAGAAAACCTTGAGGGTTTCGATGTTTGCTAATACTATTTATTTTCCTATCTCAAACCGTCTCATTTTCTATCATTTCATTTAAGCCTGTAACATTCGTAAAACAGAGAAAACAGAAGCGCCATGTACAGCTCAAAATCTGAAGGAAATTGCAGTTACTCGTAAACCAGTGTAAAGAGTTACTATAGGCCTATACATCCATTTTTGGGCAATAAACTAGTGTACTCTAACGTAAGTAGATGTGCAGAGTGCGCCAAAAATAAATAATTCTCCTCTCGTTTTTGTCAGCAAAATGAGGCAACTGCGTATTTAATTGGGTAAATGTTGTGCATTTGGAACAGTCACCATTGACAAAGAGTTACGTTAGTTCTCACTAGTCCTTCATTCTTCAGTAGGTGTGGACACCTCAGGACGACCATCTCCACGGGTTTCAATCACTCTGTGCTGTGAAATGCTCAGAGCACTAACATTTTGAGTTCTGTGGCGCCATGACATCTATGCCTAATACTTAACAGCGAACTTCCTGTCTCTCTTTCTCTCCTCTCTAGGCCAAATACCATAATTATCTGCCTGCCGATTATGAAATAAATAATTAACTATCAAATTTTAATAGCCTCGCTGCTACACTTTTACAATTGTAACTGAAACTGAACCTTTCCTCGTGCCTTCTTGTAGACATTAATTTTGTGAAAGGTGAACGCTGGCTTACAACAGCTGACCGCTACCCACTCCATCCTTTCACATATTCGGCCATTTAAAATATTATCTGTGTAATATAATATCTTGCTATGGAGATTACAAAAACGAACATGATCTGGCAGTGTTATTTAAATAAAGAACAATTTCCATTCAGCATTAAGAAATTTTAAAGCGAATTTCAGATAAAAATTATGGTTTGTAATATTTGCAAAATTAGCCCACATCGTGTTGTTACTCAATCTCCCGAAATATTTCTTTTTAGCTGCCCTAGGATACATTGATCTTCTTCTGAAAATAGCAGCTGGTAACACCTACATTGACGTGCTTCACGATGAATAAAAAATCAGAGAGGAAAACATTTTTGGGAGAGAGTAGGGGAACGAGAAAAGAGACAAAACGCCGCCAAAAAAAGAAATTGAAAAATAAAATTTGCGTATGATTTGAGACTTGTGACTGGGCACCTGAGTTCCTCGGCATGTAGGGTGGAGGCTGTGAACCATCTCTTAAGAAAACCCATTTGTGTGAAAGTGATTGCATTATTTTGATCTCAGCGCAACAACATAATAAAATAGAATATTATTCTATTTTGCTCATCCTTGCTGTCATGTAAGATACTGCTGGATGGTTGTAACTGACGATAGAAGTGGACACGAGAGTTCTTTGTGGACAAATTCATTTTTTGTCTTCCTTCCTCTTTCTTTCTCTCTCTCTCTCTCTCTGTCTGTCTGTCTGTCTGTCTGACTGTCTGCCCGTCCGTGTCTCTCTGTATGTCTGTTTCTATATCAATAACCTTTCTCTTTCTCCCTCTGTGTCCGTCTGTCCGTTTGACTGTCTGTCTGCCTGTCTGTGTCTCTCTGTATGTCTGTATCTATCTCAATAAACTCTCTATCTCTCTCTCTCTCTCCCTCTGCCCATCCCCTCTCCCTCTCTCTCATTCCGATAGAGACAGTTGGTAAATGGAAGTGTAACAAAAAAAAAAAAAAAGGGCAAAGGTGTTAAACTAAAATGATTTTTAAAAAAAAAAGAAGAAAAATCTGGATGACGCAGAGGTCAAGGCGTTATCATAACTGACCAGGAGTGCCCCCGGCGGTCAAGGGGTCAAAATCTCTCATCATGCGGTCGCCGCCGCTGCTACAGCAAGAGTTTAATGCTGGCGCTCATGCGTAACCTGGGATGAGAAAACTCACGACAGGACATTCTTGGCCCGCCTTCGATGAGTTTCCACAGGCGAAACCGCACTATCTCGAGACACTTTACTCTGTCCTTGCAAAAGCACTCTCGCTCCTGTTAAACGAAGAAGCCGAAAAAATCAATTAATACCAGATGTCTCAGTCTTCCGTTTTCCTTCCTATTCTTCCAAATCATCATAAACAGTAAATCGTTAGTAGGTCGTTGGAACCTCATTAAAAGTCTAGTCTTTAAGTAAGACAGTGGTCTTAATGAAAATAGAGAAAATAACTACTGAGTTAGTTCACTGTTTAGCTGGAGCTTTCTATGTGAAATACATACGGTCCACTAACAAAAACCCTGGAAGTTTAGTTTTAACGAGGTTCCAAGGCGTGATGTCTCTCTATCTGTTTCTCCCCTCCTCTCTCACGCTCTCTCTATATCTCTCTCTCTCTCTCCTCACTGCCTTTCTTCCTCTCTATCTTTCTCTTGCTCTCTCTCCCTCTCCCTTTCTCTCTCTCTTTCTTTTTGCTCCCTCCCTCTCATGCTCTGTGTTTCTTTTTCTCTCTCTCTCTCTCTCCCTGTCTCTCCCTCTCTATCATTAATTTATCTCTTTTCTCTCTCCCGCACACACACATTCACTCACACACACATATTATACACCATATCACCCCTAATATCTATTCCCACTACCCTCCCCCTCCCTTCATACCCAAATTTCCAAGTTACATCATCTTCAGCCGCCGACTTGTGTATCTTCTCATTCATTATTTCTGTAGGAAGGAAAGTTGAAACTGGAGTATAAATTACACAAAAGCCCACGTTGTCTCCAAGTTCTTCCTGTATTCCAAACACTGAAACCAACAGTCATCACTTATAAAAGACAGATGGGCCCATCTAACTACACAAAGTTTCAGTTTTAACACGTTATTTTGTTCTGCCTCTCAAATAAATTTTACACACCCCTATAATTTGTCCATTTAGTTCTGTTCATCCAGTAATCTCTCCCTAAATGCCCCCCTCCCAGCCAGTCTGTGGTCATGAACATCCCGCCCTTATCTCCATGCTATTCACGCGATAATGGTCCCCTCCCAGGAGCCGTGTCTTGACACTCGAAGTTACAGGCCGTGGTATCCACAACTTCAAATCCCCACGGACACAAGGGACAAGGGGGTAGTTTTTCCCAGTGGTTCTGGAAGTTTGAAACCCCGGAAGATCGTCAGAGATGAAACATCGGATTTTAATGCTCTGAATGAGAGCGGGTTTGACCCTTGGCCTAGGGGGGTCACATGTCTGGGTCACTAAGGGTTTGCTGTTATGTCAAAGGTCATAGAGCATTCTGGTAATGCCATGGGGAATTGTATAGACGCATTGTCATATCGTTTGTGACACATTAGTAATGGAGTAAGCCTGCTGTGTTGATTGAGAGATCCAGATAGGAAACGGAAAAACCCGCTGATGCATTGTCCGCGCCTGTTCATCTTTCTGTCTGAAGTTAACAACACGTTTGCAAACCTCTAATAATCTTCTATAGCACAACATTCCATATCTGAAAAGCGTTACCTGATGCACATTATTCTGTTTTGGGAAGTATTTCTAGTTTATTAACACAAATATTCCGTGAGAAAAGTTCATATCAAGGTGTATTTGCTATATTGTTGTTTGTGACATTTTGTCGATTTTGAGATTTTGTCATGAAAGTCGTTCTCTCACTCCTAATTTCATTACGTATAAATGTTATACCGATGGGTTAAAAACTTTCCAAGGTGCGTATTTGTGGCGTCATGTCGTATGCGTTTTGGCCCTTTTGCCGACCAAACTTCAGTCCTGATTTTCTCGAAAAGACAAAAATGCACATATATCAATGTGGCAAATACCCTACGGTATTTTCTTTTAAGTGTGTTTTGCAAGTTCTAGAAGTTTCTGATAAGGTAATATTTGTGTGGGAAATGGCGGATTATAAAGATATAGTAAAAATTGGCTGCAAAGGCGCATGCTTATAATTATGCAAATTTAGTACAGTTCGTTGTGAAGACATTCATACTTTTATGCAAATCCAATGCAATTAGGTGTAAAAATGAATACCTTTACGTAAATTCAAATAATTCATTGTAAAGGCGAATACTTGTACGCAACTTCAGTACAAATGGTTGTAGAGGAATACTTGTATGTAAATTCGACAGGAAAGTGGAAGAAAGCAAATTCAATACAAGTGGCTGTAAAAGTCTAAACTTGTTGTTACGGATCTAGAAATGGGTAGTAGTGCCCTCTAGCTGTTATGAAGAGGGTCTTCTCAATGATGGAATTATGACTGCATTTTAAATCGAGAGGTATTTACTATTTAATCTTTCGTACCATGCCACACACTAAGAACAATCTGAATAAGTTCCATAAACAGACCTGCAGGGCCACAAATTTAATTACATTAAATTTCCTAACAATTTTGTCTAGATCTATTACATACTAAAAGACAACATCAGCAGCATCAAATGAAAATTCAATAATATGTCACTAGAAGTCTTCTCTAGATTCCTATAATGTTATGATCATTCTGACTCACTAACAATTTAATTACTAGTCATATATCTCTCAGATATAGTCTGCCTACTATCTATCAAGCAATATACTAATGTCTCTGGTGACGATGTCATCTCAGCTATTTGTGCCTACCGCTTATAATGGATCAAGCTCGTCAATATAAACTGACGTAGTTAAGTCTATTGGATCTACTCTAGGATGGGCTGGCAATCCCCAGCCTCATCCAGACAAATCAATCCCAATTCACAGATGTGTATGCCAAACATTCATACTAGTTGCAAGGCAATATAAATCTTTGTCTTGCATTCTTGGGTAGCACTCCTAGCATATGCGGCAATCCTGTCCTACTGGATAAATTATGTTCAGCTCCTCGTTCATTGTTGAATCATCAAAGGACAAACACTTACACTTGGTCCCTGGTATTAGAAAAACCAGGGAACAGTAGACAATAGCAGTGGGCATATCTCATTCAAGCATATGGCTTCATCTCAATGTCTATAGTGGACTAGACATGAATCAACAGTCTTATGATTCTTCAGGCAGAATCGTGCCGACGCCTGCACAGATTGGAATTTTCTGTATGGAGTAATGGACATAGGTATGGCTACGCTTTTATACTGTGCAGCCACCTGCAAATTACCGTCCAAATCCCTAGATTTGATTGGTGCATCCATGCGAGCTCATCTCGCAGTATTAATATATTCTACGTGGGAGTTGGTCACGGCCTTGTACTAAAAACAGACAAGGTCAAATTAAAATGTCAAAACAATTACTGAAATCTTTAAACCCTCGTGCTTTCTACATTTTATGTACGAATTTCTGAACGCGACTAAGCGTCTTAAACTATCTATCCTTATTCACCCCTTCTCTTCCCTTCTAAGTGTTCATCAAAATCACGGGGTCGAGAATTGCACTGTCACTCCTAACTTATCCATTTATTCTATCTCGCCCCACTTTCTTTCCATCTCTAAGAAAAAGTGTTTCAAAAACAAACTGTTCACGAGAACAGTTCAAGGACAAAATTACGCTGGTTATAATCAACGAGACCGTGAAAAATCAACTCCTTGCGAGTCGTGACCCAGCACGGCATTTATATTACTTAAACCCTGACATCCCCCACCCCAGTGGAAATTTTAAGAAAAATTTACACGATAGGATCGAAGAAACCACAAAGTTATTGTGGTGGGGGCCCAAGTACTACTGTAGAAAAGTCAGCCTTAAGCTTGAGAACAAAAAATCTAACTAAGAACGTGCATATTGGATGGACAAAAAGCATACGATTATTGATGCCACGTTCTGTAAAATCTAATCTATGGAAACATTCTCACTCCACACAATCAACTTCTCACGAACATTTATAATAACAATGAGTATATCACTGTATACTGCTGAATTAAAGTATAACTACTATCAAACAATCAGGCCTTACTGAAGGAATAGGCTCATAATTATCTAGTCAACACACATAATTGCTGCTTATATACACATTCACAAACAATATACTGTTAATTAAAATACTGTGGTATCCAATGGCAGCAATAGCTCTGGTAGCTTGGTTTGCCATGTCTCCATCTCATTGACCCGCTGACAAGGGCGTCAGGTTTGTCAGAAGTTCAGGTCACAGTCCGGAATGACGCTGGTGGAAAGAGGATATTCACAAAAAAGGATTGTAAAACTGGTTCATAAAGTAGTGAACAAGATAATGTGAATCCAATCTATACATTTCCAATGAAAATAGAAATCATTCATTTTTGTTTTAGCCATTTTCAGTGCTAATCATTCGTTATACATCGTACATTTTGCACCTAGGTGCGCCTTATTTCTCTCCTGTGTTTTTAATAATGATGGCTCCCCAAGTTTCACAAATAGTACTCTCCGTGCCAGATTCTCAAACACCGTAGAATATACTGTACTAAGTATATTGTTTACAAATATCCGTTATATTATTTGACAGCTGTGCCCACAATATCCATATTGCTCTAGGAGAGAGAGAGCTGACATTGTGTACTAGCATATGAAAGGTCGTAACGATTATTTACTTTTGATAAACTAAAAAATGTTGTAACACCAGGCAGAGTGACGACAATTCCAGGGGACAAAAAGTTTATGGAACAATCTACGCATACCTTTATGAGTCATACTATTCCGTACTTAAATTTGTTTACATTTTTTACGTTCTCACTGTCCAATATTCCAAAAATACAGTTCTCGAGAGATTTGGATGTCAATGAGAAAGCGAGATGTGAAAATTTCCAACACTGTAATACTGTTCACAATAATTTTTTCAGAATTATTTCCATAAGGCATTCAATTCAAGTAATGACACGGTGGTCTAGAGGCAAAGTACTCGCCTCTCATGCCGAAGGTACCAGGTTCGAATCCCGGTCAGAGTAGGCATGTTGGAATTTGGGGATTTTTCTCATATTTTCCTGTCCCTGATCCTACGGTATGTAGGATCGAGTGCATAGTCTTCTCGGATAAGGACGAAATACTCGGAGGACCCGTGTGTACGTTGCTCACGTTAAAGATGCCTTGGGAGTTGGAAATCGAGAAGAGTAGGCCGAACAGGCCGCTGCCAGGGCAAAATTAAATAAAATTTGTCCATACCGCCCCTCACCCCCCCCTCCAAAAAATTTAAAAAAAATAACAAGGCCAACCAGGGGCGCTGCACTGTGGCGTCGATGTGTCTGCTCCAGTTATAACCGGGCTGCCATGACACTAAGGCAAATTTCCCAAATGGGATTAAAGAAGTATACGAAACACAAATAAATGAATAAATAAATTTTAAAAAATACATGATATATTCTGTATGATATATCCTGTACCAATAATCTAGATAATGATGCGTGTATTGAGGGTTACAGAGTGTAAGTGTCAGAAAAATGGCATGTTCTATGTTATCACCAAAGGCAACGAGTGCCCAGTGCCTACCATTTTCAGCAGGACAGGATCCCTATAAATGTAAGACAGTGGGGTGGTTTACCCAACCAAATTTGATGACAGCATGTGTGTGTGCGCGTGTGTGTGAGTGAATGAGTGAGTGAGTAAGGGAGTGAGTGAGTGAGTAAGTGAGTCAGTCAGTCAGTCAGTAAGGGAGTGAGTGAGCGAGTGATTGAGTGAGCGAGTAAGTGAGTGAGTCAGTCAGTCAGTCAGTCAGTCCGTCAGTGAGCGAGTGATTGAGTGAGTAAATACGCAAATGAATGAGTGTGTGAATAAGTGAGTGAATGATTGAGTAAGTGAGAGGAAGAATCCGGAATCCCCTTGACTTTGGTAGTATAGCAAGCAAGAGAGTGGGCGAGCAGGCAGAAAGTGTTGTATGTGCATGCTTGAAGCCATTAACAACACGCACAAAGCGGTCCAAAATAGAAACCAAGTGAAAATTACCACGCCCAAAGGGACCAGTATTACCATTTTAGGTCTTCAGAGGGCTAGTTCGAGTGAACTGCTCATTTTGGTCTGTCGTATTTGTCATTGCTCTGTTTTGTCATGGGGCATCACATCATGTTGTTCCACATTATGTAGTCTTTTAACTCCAGGAAATTCGGATCGTTAGCTGTGAATTGGTTTTTCACGGATGTCCTTTCCGCTGACGGATACAGGGGATTTAGCATAACGAGGGACTCCTCTTACTGTCTGACACGGGGTGGGCGGGGAAGGCAGATTGCTAAATCTGCCGTGACATCACGCAGCGTCCCCACCCCACAATACACTGTACCCTTGACTTCCGTCCGGTTTGATTGTGAGTGCCGCCGTCGTGGGTGGAGGTAATGAAAGTACCCGGGATATACTGGGAGGGATATCAGGGTGTATTGTCGGGTGTCTGGTTTTGATTGATGCCTCCTCCACCCCACCCCCTCCTTTCAATCCCCTAGTCTTGACGAGGAACTAAGAATTAAAGTAGTTCCTTATTATCTCAAGAAACAAATGCCACTCAGGGGTCAAATCCTCTCATTGTCTGTGAGCTACAATGTCGTTTGTAGTGGGAGTTGGCTTCAGATCCAGAGGGCGGTGGAAATAAACTAGCCACCAAAAAAAAAATGAAAATGGTTGGCAGTTTTCATGTTCCCTCCAGCACCACCTACGTTGATCTTCCCATCCTACCACACCAGTTTCTGGAGTTAATTGGACTTAAAGGTCAGATCTGGAGACAGAACAAACAACAGGACTGGTCCACATGTTGTCTGTTTGTTATTTCTTTCTATTTGGTTGTCATGTTTTTTAAGGGTGAGTGCTTGGTGTTGAAGAGTCTGGGGCATTATAATTTACCTAATCTCATTTGAATAGCAATATTCTGTAAAGGACAATAAAATATTATTGACCCCGTTTGCCCTCGAATTTTTTTTTTTCGTGACTGTTGTTCATTGTGGCCAGAGAATAACATTAGTTCTTGATAAAGGAGAGAGAGAAAAAGTGTTTTGTGCATTTGCCATTTAAGAATTTGTTTAAAAGCACGAACAAAAATATTACAGATATTTATTATTCATTCAGAAGGAGAAAAGATCTTCGTTTCTCCATGGCTGTAGCCAGGGCCCGGACACATTGGCTTCGGTTTCGGTTCTTTTTCTGCAGTTTTGACGAATGACGTGAGTCTTGACTCCCGGAAAAGCCGAGAAGATGTCAGAAATCTTCAAGGCGCCTTTTACGGCGCTTAGTGTTTCCGCTTTCGTCTGGTTTCGTTTTTTCATTGAGACTGACGGTCTTTCGCTAAAACTGCCGAAAGCAAAACGAAGGTGAAACGAAACTGAAGCCATTGTGACTGGGATACTGTTGCTTTCATATTCACGCAGAGCCTCTGGTCACCATAATACGATATAAAGTGTGCTTTTTTATGCGACCTGATTAAGTCACGTTTGGGCAAATTTAACCCCACGCACTCGTAGAAATCTCTTGGAATGTTTCACCCACCTATCCCAAACTCTCAAGTATGAACAACCAATACCCTGCCATTATATTGAGCACAGATAATTTGTGCGTGCCTGCGCTAAATGTATATGCGTAAGGTGTGCCTAGACAAGTGATTATAAACGGGGTGAGAAAAATCCACGTGTATGTTAGTTAAGTTTGTAGACATGATAAAGCTGTGTAATCATATTTCCAGTCTCTAGGTAAATAAAATTTCATCTCATCCTATTCTCATCCTAATAATTCGTAGATAAGCAAGTTCTGTAACTTCACGTTTACTTTACCCAAATTGTATTATAGACTATTGAAATGTAGAAAACTTGAAATAGAAATGTATGTTTGACTCAAAGCCTGAGGCCAGGAACAAAAACAAGAAGAAAACGCTACAACAGATCCTGCAACAACCCATGGAGACAGCCATTCTGACCTAGAGCTAGAGAACGAAATAGAAGGAAACACAGAAACATAATCAACAACAATAATAATGATGACAATATAATAAATAATAATTATAATAACAATCATCACCATTATACCTCAATGGAGCGAGGGGGTGAACTTGTAAGAGCCAAAGACTTCTGACTGTGTGACAAAATATATTGAAGTTGGGTAATGCCTTAATCTCTGACGACAAATTATGTGGGCACGCCGATTATGGACAAAATTCAGACTTTAATATCATTCATTAGTGATTTTCTTGTAGCCACAAAAGAAGAGATGCAATTTCGGCGTGTAGAATCGAAAAGTATGATCGGAAATTGATTTTTTTGGCCTCACTGTACAAATCGCTGGTTGAAAATCAACTTCAGATATCATATCATTTTTGTGTATTCTCAGAGGCAACCGGCCAAAACGTATTAATAATAATAATAATAATCTGTTCCATCCTCTCTTTGCCCTGACATTTGTGTTACCTTGCACGCTCATTTTTGAAAAAAAAAACACGAAAGTATAAAGTTTTGTTCAAGTGCATTCATTATTACAATATTAACGTCTAGAGTTGTCGTAATTTGTTTGTTACTTCCCTTTGATCGTAATTTATGCAAAGCCGTCTGTGCTGTAGCACCAGCAAGTGGCTGCGAACTGTCTACATTACTAAATCATCATTACTATAGCATTAATAATTATGATGACTCTTCAAAAATTGTCATAGATTGTATAAACCCGCAGTCTAAGCTACATTGCATTGGCGACTGTACCGTCTAGTTCGCTGCCGTTGAGGGCGCAGTCCATCTTGATGCGTAAAGCGTGGTATTTTGTCTGTGAATTTATAGGTACGCTTGTTCAAAACATTTATTGTTGACGATATTTGTCAGATAGAAGCTCAAAAACATCGTAATTTGAGATCAGTTTCTAAAAAGTTAATTTGACAGTTTAAAGAATGAGAGATTTTGATTGGGGGCCATCCGTAAAGTTCATGCTCCCTGATGGGAAATCGGGGGGTCTGGGGAAAATGGTAAGCTTCACAGTAGCTATATTGATTAATTAAGCACCTTTGATTTATTTACTTTGAATCAAGAAATTAAGTTGCTGATTATACAATAATCATTTTCAGTACGTCACCACGGCAATGATTATAAATGTATGCTTTATTCTGAGCAGTCTGATGGGAACTGCCTGCCCTCCTGAGGTCTGACCTCAACCTCATCGAGAATTTGGTCCATCCTCGGCCTTTGTATAACGTTCGTGTATCACAAAAAATACGAAATGATATAAAAATGCAAGTGTACTGCTGGTTTCAGGCCTGTCGTGTGTGGTTCCTGTCCCATTTCAGTCCCAAGAAGACTTGACAATTCCCGCCTATGAACAATTTCAAACATTTAGGATGTTGCATTTTCAATCAATCAATCCTTTTCCTGAAATTTCAACATTGCGAGCCTAACCTTGAATTCCCTTTGTATTGTGCCTCCTGGAAAAATTAGAAAATCGGACTTAGGTGGATATAAACATGACACAGCTACGATATTTTGTTTGCTGGTTGTGACTCTTCTGTAATTGGAGATGGCTAAGTCATTTGTAACCTGATCTGAATTTTATGCAATTTATTCATTTTGTTTTTCTTTGGTTCATTTTTTAAAATGTTCATATTGCTCTGGGCTCTGGGGTGACCGTCACCATGAACTCATCACGTGAAAGCTGACATTGTCTCGTGCCCCACACGTGATGTCAGCCAGTCAGTACAAGGCAAAAGTACAAAACGAAGCCATTCATTGTCATACACCCTTTGATTAATAAGTACAGCTTGGCTGGGCTTTCATCATAAATTATCTAGTATTAGGCAGTGTTACAATGACAATCTATTTGAATAATAAGATGGATAACTCAAAGCCCACGCATAGCCCACATGAGGGCAACGGACGGAGTTAGTGGAGCCTTACACGGAGCCCACATAATTATAAGCGACGATGTTTTCCAATTTTTTTTACGCCTTTATACAAGGGACCAAACTTGAAATCAGCATATTCCTCAACCAATTTTTTCATTTCAGCAATACCTCCAAAAAGAACACAATGATATACAGATATTTGTGCTCTATCTATAGTTCATTCTCCTCCGTACTTCATTCACTCAGGGACTTCAAAAAAAAATTTTTGTTTTTTCTTTGGGCAAAGATGGAGGGTAACTTTGACAGCTGATTATGGACACCCCCCCCCCTCCCCCACGCCCCCAAACAATGAGTTTGAGTTATATACCTGTGAAAAAATAGAAGAATGACCGTTCATTCATTTGATGTAAAACACGTTAACCAAATATAAATCTGGACAGTACACGGCTTTTTTAAAAAGTAGTATAAAAGCTGCGTGTACAGGAGGCTGGCTGGGCCTAACAGTCGCGTAGGCAATGAGTTAAGCATGATTATAACTGGGACATCGAAAGGAGAATTAAACTGCTGATCTCAGTAGTGGTGACCACGGCCACATATAGATCTTGCTGGGCCGCCCAGGACATTTCAGGTTCTGTGGATTCCACATACACTTAAAATACAGGAAGAATCACCAGAGTTACACTTCAAAGTCCTTTTATGGCATCTAACTGAAACTGACAAATTGTACATGAAATGTTAAATCGGTTATATATTTGAAGCGAATGCATAATTATACATACTTCATGCCTTGCTTTAGGCGTTTGCTTCAAGTCACTTTCAATATGCCTCGTTCTACCTTAATAATGGCAGTAGAAGTGATAGCTTTATAGCAAATGTCATAATTTCTAAAGTATGAACAAAGAATACGAGAAACTAATTTCATTATTTTATTTTCTATAGAGGAGCAATTTCAATATTGCTCACTTTGCCGCCCCGCCCCCCCCCCCCCCAATCCCTTTCACACGTCAGGCACTGGTGGTGACCAGTGTACTCATAAATACAACGAATGCTTTGTCTCCACTTAAACCGATTTTGGAGGGAAACAATGACTTGTTTTTCACCTTTGATTTAAATAGTAAATTAAGAACAAAGGCACAACGTAATGAGTTTATTTGGAATTTTCTGCCTCTGTCTTTGAGAGAGACTGAAACTTTTATGGCTTCTAAACATCAGCTAAAGCGTCATCTTTTTTCACTCTGAATGTCCATTTTTTTGTTTTCTCCTGAGTATGCAGCTGTGTATTGTATGTGTGATTATAAATGTTGTAAAGCACTTAGAGCCTGGACGTTAACGCGATGAAGGGCTATGTAAATGCTGTGTATTATTATTATTATTATTATTATTACAACTCGGGGGTGTCAGATCTCCACTGCATTGAGAGATCGGAAGGCTCTAAACATGCCCGTACGGTTATCTCGGTTTTTCAGCAAAAGTCAAGTCACACCACTCCACATCAGGGGGTATCTGTCAGTGGAAAGTAGGGGATATTCAATCTGTATTATTATCTGTCTGGGTAAGTGGATACTTTTGTTTGAAAGTCTGTGTGACATACAATGAGGGGGCATCAGTCATTTGTAACAGTACGTGGGCGTTTAAATTTGAATAGCTGTTAAAGTGCAAAATAGACATCAATTTAGATGTACTGACATTATTGTACTGCATAAGAAGTTGATGTCAATATGGGTACTTGAAATTCAGTATCAGGCTGGAAATCAACGTAAGCCCGCACTTTCTGGTCTCTTGGCCGTACTGTTGCTTTTCGGCAGTACCTCGGCGCTTCATTCCTCGATTTTAATCTAATTATAATTATGGTAAAAATTCATGCTACAACAAATTAAAGTGGAATTGGGCTGAATATAATATGGGAAGGATGGATGATAATAGATGGACAAAACGCTGCACTGAATGGCAACCAGGGACAGAAAAAAGAACACGAGAACGACCAGGAAGAAGATGGCAGGGTGATACAAAAAAAAAAAAAGAGGGGCAGAATAACATGGATGAAGAAGACATCAGACAGAAAGGAATGGAAGTCATTGTCGGAGGGCGACAACATCCCGCAGTGGATGGACAATGCCTAGGTGAAAGGAGAATATAAAAGTACAAGTAACCCGCTTCGTTACTAATAGGCTCGAAAACTACAGATAGATAGTTTTCAAATTTGGCATAAAGAAGTGAAATATGGTGGCGGACAAAATAGGCTAGACTATATTTAATTTATGAGTATGCAATTTTTCACGACTGAGGAGAACGCGCCAATAAGGGAACTCGTAGCTCGTGAAATAGTTTAGGCGACATGTTACGAACAACGTACAGGGGGTTCACTGAAGTTTGCTGCGTAACTGTGAAATTACTGTCTATTTTGCTTTGCTCTGTAAATTCCATATTTCCCAAGACTAAAAACCATTCAACCCCGAGTCCATACGAATGGGTTTTCATTTTTCAATTTTAGCACCGTGACAATTCTTCATAAATTATATCATTAAGTCTGTCACCTAATCCACATAAAGATGTATTTTTACAGGAGAAGAAAGAAAATGGACGAAAAATAATTACCTGATGAACATTCGTTATCTCAAGTTCATTTACAGCTATATAAATAAACATCTTAAAATACTGTGCTCCCAATCAATCAACAGAAATCATGAAATTTCTTTAAAGAGTTCTTAAAATATGTGGTGACGAAAGAGTGCTCATTTACACTTCTGTGAATGCACTAGTGGTTGTATGAAAGAACCATTGATAATGATTATGAGAAAATAATGAATAAAGTACAAAGCATTCAAGAATCTCTTGCGTATTTTTACATCAAGTTCAATGAAACATTTTAAAATACCAATGCAGAACAGAAATGGTGACTCTGGATTTATTTTTAATTTATCAAGGGAGATTGAAGGGAAAGAAGGATTGCCGAATCCGATTATCTCTAGAAAACACAATGACACACGATGTGTGAGGCCTCGCAGTGTGCCGGTGCAGACTGAGCAGTAATTATCACTAAATGGAGTTGTGGGTTAGGGAGGGGGGGGGGGGATGGTGGTGGCATAAGTGATTATATATGGAAAGCAAGGGAACTTCAAATTGCCTGATGTGTTTAGGTTTTTATTTTAGGAGGTTCGCTGTCCTTGGCATTTACACCACACTTGTTTTTATTTTTCTTGTTATGGTAAGGGTTCGTTTTTTTCTAGAATTTTGCCCGGGCAGCGGCCTGTTCGGCCTGCTCTTGTCGATTTCAAACTGCCAACGTATCTTTAACGCGCGCAACGTGCACACGGGCCCTCCGAATTTTTCGTCCTGGTCCAAGAAGACTAAGTGCTCGGTCCTATCTACCATAGGATCAGAAGCAGGAAAATATGAGAAAAATCCCCAAAAATTCCAACATGCCTGCAATGACCGGGATTCGAACCCCGTACCTTTCGGCATGAGAGGCAAGCGCCTTGCTTCTAGACCAACGTGAGCCTGCCAAATTGCCTTATTATGGTGGTGGGGACTTTTATTTGAATATCTGCGGGCGTAGTCTGGTTACCTGCAGAAAACACGGCTAAAGCACTTTAATGGGAACGCGAGTGAGAAAAGACATTGGAAATGATTAAATTATTTGCAAGGAGTTTGAAATTCCTAACCCTATTGCCAGTCCAAAAACTATTTAGCATCATCGATATCACACCAGCTGTCCCTTGCCCTTAGTTCTGTCCACAAACCCACCCCTCATTTCAAGATAACCAGATATGAAATTCCTCCGGAATACACGGTGGGAGCTGCTTCTGTATTCGTTGCCTGTACTTGAACTGTTTATTTTTTTCCTAAATTCCAAAGCTATTTAGTATTACAAAAATTCTAATTTCCAAACATATTTAGTATTACCAAAATCCTAAATTCCAAACATATTTAGTATTAACAAAATCCTAAATTCCAAACATTTAGTATTACCAAAATCCTAAACTCCAAACATATTTAATATTACCAAAATCCAAAATTCCAAACACATTTAGTATTATTAAAAATCCTAAATTCCAAACATATTTAGTGAATACTAAATTCCAAAGCTATTTAGTATTATCAAACCTGTCCTGTCCATAAGTCCCGCCATTTAGCCTATCTCTCAAACAATGTTCCCTTTAAGCTACACGGGTGCGCCACTGCGCATTCGCTGTATTGGTGTCGCGCACGTCAAAATGCTGCACAATTGTTTGATCGAAGGCCGTGCACTGGTTTTGAATTTAAAATATTTTTTATCAAAGAATCAAGCTTTTTGTTCAACGGTTTGGAAATATTAGAGGAAACGTTGCCCTCAACCCAAGATAACCCGATATGGAAGTTCGCCCGAACAGACACTGAGAGCTATTTCTGTACTCATTGTCGATGCTGGTACTGCTTGTCAGTTTACTTGTTGCTGATGTGTGTTGTGTAGGCGTACAAATTATGACTGCATCGCTTTGCTGACATGGGAGGTCGTGAAAGTTACAGTAAACGTTTTGTTTTTGTCCTCGGGGCCTCAACATTACCTTGACCTCGACCTTGAGACACCTCGCGACTGTCACAGTGACCTTTGACTTTCAGCTGTGCAGAATCTTACAGTCCATATCACCATGGCTTCGGTAAATAAATTATAACATAGGTTAGGAGTCCCTGCAGGTTTTTACATTGCGGGTGATATTATATAATTATCTGATTGGTGTCCATTGCAGATTGATGCACAGAGATACGGCAGGCTGTATCGGTGTCACAGATTCTGTGTGCGGGCGTATGTCATACTAATATTGTTACAAGACAAAGACAGGCGGGGAGACAGAAGGAGAAAGAGAGAGCGAGAGAAAGACAAACAGACAGACTGTTAGAACGAGAAAAGGAGAAAAAAAAGTGAGAGAGTGTGAGAGAGAGACAGAAAAGGGGAGATACGGATATATACAGAAAAAGAGAGAGAAGAGAGAGAAAAGGAAAGAAAGGGAGGTGGGGGTGGGGGGGGGGGATAGAAAGAAACAGAAAGTTAAAGAAAAGAAGAGAGGGAGAGTGAGCGGAGACAAAAAGAAAGAAAATAGTGATGTGTATGTGTCTGTGCTTGTATGGGTGTGAGTGAGGGGGAGAGACATAGATAGATAGATAGATAGATAGATAGATAGATAGATAGATAGATAGACAGATAGATAGATAGATAGATAGATAGATAGATAGATAGATAGATAGATAGATAGATAGATAGATAGACAGACAGACAGATAGATAGATAGATAGACAGACAGACAGACAGATATATAGATAGATAGATAGATAGATAGATAGATAGATAGATAGATAGATAGATAGATAGGTAGATAGATAGACAGATAGATAGATAGATAGATAGATAGATAGATAGATAGATAGATAGATAGATAGATAGATAGATAGATAGATAGATAGATAGATAGATAGATAGATAGATAGATAGATAGAGAAACAGGTGAATTCAAATCAATGAAAAATGTAAAACCCAAAGGACCCTCGTAGTCTTTGACAAGAGCTTCACACACCTGTTTGCAGTGTTCTTGACTATGCATACCGTATGTTCCATGTTCACCTGTCTCAGTTTGTGACGAACTAGAACGTGGAGCTTTCAGGTCCAATTTTTGTCACTTTCTCCAGACCTGTGGTATCCTGCCTGAACCAGAAAATGCTATTCTATTGTCTTTACCCCCCCCCCCACCCCCCTCCCGGCCATCCACACCATCCCCCTCCCCGTTTTTTCCCCCCTTCAGTCCTCTTGTCCATTCATCCATTCACTCAGACATACGCAATTCCGTGATGACTTTTTACCCTTCAGGAGGACCTAGTTGACTAGTTGTATTTGGAGCACGTCGTCACACATTCATTGGCAGCTGTACAGTACATGGAGTGAGTTTGACACAAAATGGTCTAGCGCTGTGAACGTCCAGTAAAAGGACGTAGATTACAATTAATACCATGCAGAAATGATCCTTTCTCTCTCTCTCTCGGACTCCTTCTCCCTCTCACTCTCTCTGTCTCTCCCCCCCCCCCTGTCTCTCTTCTTCTTCCTCTCTCCTTCTCTCTCTCTTCCTGTTTCCTCTTTCAGTCCCTCCTTCTCTCTGTCTTCATCCCTCCCTCTTCCTCTCTCCTTCTCTGTCTCTCTCTAAGTCTTTCTCCCTCCCCTTCTCTCTATCTCCTTCTCTCTCTCTTCTTGTCTCCTCTTTGAGTCTCTCCTTTTCTTTGTCTTTATCTCTCCCTCTTCCTCTCCACTTCTCTCTCTCCCTCTCTCTCTCTCTCTCGCTTCCTCTCTCCGTTTTTCTCTAACCTTCTCTCTCCCCTCGCTCTCTCTTTCTCCTTCTCTCTCCCCTCACTCTCTCTCTCTCTCTCTGTGTCTCTTTTTTGGGGCAGCCATGAGTTTCCAATATTCTCCAGGACAGTGAAACGACCTTGTGATGCAACCCCCTCCCTCAGCTCGCCCCCCAAATCCCGCCCCCCCCCCTCCCGTCCCATAGGTTGCATTTTGCCACGGTCTCCAAGGCCGTAGAAATTACATTATGCAAAAAAAAAACAGAACACCAGGAGGCCTTGAAAATGTTTGTACATGAAACTTTGTCAACAAATGGCGCAAGAAATAATGCAATAAATCTTCCATTTAATATCATCGACAAACAGGAGGTGGAGAATTTTCCCTCTTGGTGTTCTACTACTTCAAAAGGACAACTAACAAACAAAAAATCGCTATCTTTGATGAATGTTGTTACAAGTACGTATGTCCCCAGGTTTTTTGGTTTGGTTGTTTTTTGTTGTTTTTTATTGCGTTAGGGGTACGTATTTTAAAGCCTTTTGTGACTCCAGAGCTAGAGAGCTCCTCCCGAAATACTCCTAACAACTGCAACCTCAAGTAACTATTCATTTCCTATTGAAATCTTTTACTGTTCGATTGTTTTACTGTTCGATTGTTTTACTGTTCGATTGTTTTACTGTTCGATTGTTTTACTGTTCGATTGTTTTACTGTTCGATTGTTTTACTGTTCGATTGTTTTACTGTTCGATTGTTTTACTGTTCGATTGTTTTACTGTTCGATTGTTTTCTCTGTTCCATTTTTTTCTGTTTTTTTTTCTTTCTTTCTTTTTTTCTTCTTGACAAAGGCGACAGCCGAAATATTGAGGATTTTCTGTCTTCTCTTTTAGTTTGCATCGTATGGTTTGGGTATTATTTCTTACGCGGGGTTTTGATGCATACAACTTTTTCTTTTTGCCAAATTTTGACATTGATAAAGAAGTTGGGGCGTTTTTGTACATACATTAAATTTTGTGCCACAGGGTAGCCAGCTTATACATTATTCGCTTTGCTACCTGTAGCAAGTACACACACTGCAGTAGAGGTGATGCATGGTCTCTTTTCATTTTGTTAGGTAACCAAGGGAAACTTAGAATTGAAGAACCCAGACAGAAAGATAATTATGACACGTTTCAGTCTACAATCTAATGATGTATGAGAGTCTACGATCACCGTTACTTGGCAGTGTCAAAGATGCTAGACAGACTAAGATGAGACAGCTAGCACTTTTGACATGCACACATTTCGCACCGCCGCGGAACGTCTTCAACAGTGCCGTAGTTTACAAAGCCGAGGAGGGAAAACATTTCTAGTATCTTTGGTAGTAGAGCGGTGGGCAGTCTACGGAACTGAATTCTGGACATCTGGTACCTTTTTGTATGTTGTTGAGGGACAGTAATAGTTTACTTACCCAGACAGCAACCCTACGTCAGTCCGTCGTAAATTCCACAGAACTGGTAGGATTAACATAGGGGCGGGTTTTCTACATCAAACAGACGTCATCGAATTGCCGTAACCTGCGGAGTTTGTAGGAACGACGTCATTTCTATGTGCAAACTTGACGTAACTCCTACACGTCAGATTTTCGTAGGATCGCTGGCTGGGTATTAGGCAATTGTGTTTTCTCTATTCTTCGGCACTGTCAGGTCAGAAAAATCTGCTACTGGTAACATGTAATCCAGTACAACCTGTTTCATGAACTGGTACGCTAGCATGGTATCAGTGGGCGTGCACCTGTCGGTGCAAACGGCCAGGGCGGAGGAGGTTTCATCTAACCCAACGGCCACATGCTAGGGCACAATGTGACCCTCAGTACTTGAGTCCTTCATATTGGCCCCCGGAAGCGGTGTGGTCATAGGCTTGTTTGCCTAAATCACAGACGAAGAATTGAGCAAACTTCCCGGACGCAGCTTCGAAGCTTGCGGCAGCAGGCCAGTGGTTGATTGATAGGGCAGATGGCAATATACCGTCACTCTGGCCTGGATATCGTGACACAGAGCATCCACTAGTATTGGTGTTCTTTGGTTTGGGTCTTTCACCCTAGTCAGTTGGGACTGCGAGGCTGTGGAGTAGCCTACAGGCAGCCGGTCAGGCAATATGACTGTCCCTCTGGCATCCTCCTGCACCTGGATACATTTCCAGTCGTCTTGACCCTGTCTTGCCACTTGGATAAGTTGTGTCCAGGCGAGAGAGTGAGTCTGATGTTTGCGCAGCTCTTTCTCACTAAAAACAAATTCTTTGCGCCAGTCTTAACACTCACCTCGTCTTCTTTCATCTTTGTCTCGTCTTCTTTCCTCTCAAAATTCCAACGGCGATGGGCGAGTGCGGTGGCAGCAGGTTTGGATTTACTGCTCACCTCAACTGAGGAAGGGGCTAGAAAAGGTGCCCTAAAGAAAGCCCACTTCACATCACCCTGACTGGTATACCGCGACCAGTGGGGATCCCTTTTTGCGGTCGAAACAAAAAGAAATTCAGCTTACTCAGGCTAGGAGCCTGGAATATACGCACACTACAGGACAACCCGGAAAGACGCACTGCACTTATTGCCATTGAGCTCAGCAGGTACAACCTGGACATAGTGGCACTCAGTGAGACCAGACTCCCTGATAGTGGCCAACTCAAAGAGCTCAGTGGTGGATACACCTTCTTCTGGAAAGGCAAGGGTGCAGTCGAACCGAGACAGCATGGTGTTGGGTTTGCAATTAAAAATGACCTTGTCAGAAACTTGCAGTCCATGCCAATTGAAATAAATGACAGGCTAATGACACTCAGGATCCCAGTTGGGAAAAGCCAGTCAGCCACCCTCATTAGCGCATATGCGCCCACCATGACAAACCCAGATGAAGCCAAAGACAAGTTCTATTCTGATCTAGAATCTGTCATATGCTCTGTCCCGGCAGCTGATAAGCTGATTCTCTTGGGGGACTTCAATGCTAGGGTTGGCTCCGAAATCTCAGCGTGGCCAAATGTTTTGGGCCCTCATGGAGTTGGTTCATGCAATAACAATGGGTTGCGCTTAGTTACTTTGTGCGCTGAATTTGGCCTGTTCATTACCAACACAAATTTTAGTCTCCCCGTGAGAAACAGAACGTCATGGATGCATCCCCGCTCAAAGCATTGGCATCTCATAGACTATGTCATTGTGAGGAAGACTGACAGAAAGGATGTCCTTGTAACAAAGGCGATGTGTGGTGCCGAGTGTGGAACTGACCACAGACTCATTGTTTGCAAGCTCAGAATAACATTGAGGCGCAATAGACGCACTCAAGGGAAAGCGCCACCTAAACTCCTAAATGTTTCAAAACTCTGCTCAGCTGAGAAACAGAGCGAGCTCTCCTCAGAACTCTCCTCAAAATTGGATTGCGTGACTTTTGACCCTGAGAACATTGAACAGAGCTGGACTGACCTAAATACGACTGTACACTCTTGCGCCAGCAGCACATTTGGTTTTCCTGTCCGCAAGCACCAGGACTGGTTCAATGATAATGATAATGAAATCAAAGTGCTCATCAAAGAAAAAAATAGTCTCATCCAAGCTCACTGCAGTGACCCCTCTTCCACAGCAAAAGCTGATGCACTGCGTGCATGTAAGGGTGTACTCCAGAAGAAGCTGAGGAAAATGAAAAATGACTGGCTTGAAGAGCGAGTAAGAGAAACTCAGAAATATGCCGACACAAACAACACTAGAAAGTTCTTTGAGAGCCTCCGAGCTGTGTTTGGACCATCCCGTTCTGGCACTACGCCACTTCTTGCGTCAGATGGTTCAACACGCATTGTTGAATTGAATGCCATAATTCAGCGTTGGGCAGAACATTTCGGAGGTGTGCTAAATCGGCCATCAAATATAAATACTGAGTCCATTGACCGCCTCCCTCAGACTCCTATTAATGCAGCTCTTGCCAAGCCATTCACAGCAAATGAGACCCGAACTGCCACAAATCAGATGTCCTTTAACAAATCACCAGGCGTGGATTCAATTCCTGCTGAGGTGTATGCCTTCGGTGGAGAAAAGCTTATTGAAAGGTTGACCGAGTTGTTCAATCATATGTTGAAAGCAGGGAAGCTGCCACAGGACTTCAAAGATGCTTCAATCATCCATCTGTACAAAAACAAAGGGGACAGCCAAGTCTGTGACAACCATCGGGGAATCTCTCTCCTTTCAATTGCTGGCAAAATATTGGCAAGAATGCTTCTGAATCGCCTTCTTGATCACCTCTCGTCAAATGACTTGCTTCCCGAGAGCCAATGTGGCTTTCGTAAAGAGAGGGGAACGGCGGATATGATTTTTGCTGCCAGACAGATTCAGGAAAAATGCATGGAACAAAATAAAGCGCTGTATATCACATTTGGTGACCTCACAAAAGAATTTGACACAGTGTGTCGTGAAGGCCTCTGGAAAATCTTGGCGAAGTTTGGGTGTCCACCCGAATTCATTACAATAGTGCGCCAGTTTCATGATGGCATGCAAGCTGCAGTCAAAAGCAACGGCAGTGTTTCAGAGCCTTTTGCTGTCACAAATGGGGTAAAACAGGGTTGTGTCTTAGCCCCAACTCTGTTCAGCATCATGTTCTCTGCAATGCTACAAGAAGCCTTTAGCTCTCCTCCTCAAGGGGTAAGCATCAAGTACCGAACTGATGGCAGTCTATTCAACCTCAGGAGACTTCAGGCAAAAACCAAAACCAAAAGTACTCAAGTCTGTGACCTACTATTTGCACTTCTGGCACACGATGAGGATAGCATGCAAAACTGTGTTGATAAGTTCTCTAGTGCCTGTGACAACTTTGGCCTCACAATAAGCACAAAGAAGACGGAAGTGCTCCATCAGCCTACTCCAGACGACAAGTATCCTGTGACCCCAAATATCAAAGTCCATGACAGTCTTCTGAAGGTGTCGGAGAACTTCACCTATCTTGGCAGTACACTGTCTTCCGCGGCTCGTGTTGATACTGAAATTCTCTCAAGAATCAGCAAAGCCAGCTCTGCATTTGGCAGGCTTCGAAAGAGAGTATGGGATGTTGCCGGCATTCGCACAGACACTAAGCTGAAATTTGTCATTTATGCGGAAGGGTCTGCAGGGCAAAAATAGGACTTATCAGTCACATGAGAAGCCATAAGTCATGAAAGAACAGTCTTTCCATTCTGTCCCCTGTGTCCTTTAGTTCTCTTTATTGTCCATGTGTTGAAATTCTCAACAATTTCTGTCCTTTATTCCTCTGGTGTTGTTAAGGTCATCATCATACCTGATGGACGAACTATTATTATTATTATTATTCTTCGGCACTGCAAGTAGACTACGGACCCCTAACAAACAGCCATATATTTTTTTTTTGTCTTAGCCAGCAGGAAACAGTGCAGACAACGGTGATACCCACGTCCGTTATTCTACACGTTTACAGCGAAAAAGAAAAAAAAAATCAGAAAAATAGACAACTTTCCAATTACGCCTACTACAATTATAATGTTATTTTGTGTGTCAAATTACTGGCCAAACAAAAAACAAACAAAAAATGTTGAGACAAGATAATTATTGTAACTTGAATGCGAGAACAATTTGTAATAATTATTAAGCTAGACTGACATTTATTGTCAGCATTGAACAGTGGCCAGACTGCCCTCCTACGGGTTAAACTTTGTTTTCATTTTGGCCTTTTAGATAAATCAGCCAGATAGTCCTGGCTTCATCAACATAAACCAACATAAAAGTGTGCGATCTTTACCGGTAGACAACACTCGAAGTTCTGTTTTGTGACAGTGGAGGCAGTTTATTATAATTGTTTACGGTACTTGTAACAGATGCCATGCGAAGCGGCGAAGGTCGGACTCCGCATTTTTATGTGGAATTGATTACTCCTGGAGCCAAGAACAGAGAGTGATTTAGGACGCAATTAGCGGCACTGTCGTTATAGGTTTGACCTATTGCCGGGTTGCACGACAGCGACGGCCGCGCGGCCACCTTTTCCTGTTCAGTCCATCACCTCCCACCTGCCCCCTAGTTAAGTATGATTTGTAGAGCTCTCTAGTATCGTGTAGATCTGCCTTGTTACGTTTTGTGCAGCGTGAAAATAGATATGTTAATACATAAGAGAAAGAGACAGAGACAGAGAGAGAGCGTGCGTGTGAAGGAGAGAGAGAGAGAGAGAGAGCGTGTGTGTGTGAGAGAGAAAGAGACAGAGAGAGAGAGAGCGGGATGGAGAGAGTGGGAGAGATAATGGGGGAGAGGACAGGGGAGAAAGAGAGTGAGAGAGAGAGAGAGAGAAAGAAAGGAAGAGAGAGAGGACTGAGAGGGAAAGATAGAGAGTGGTGGGATTGAGGAGAGTGGGAAAGTGAGAGAGTGAAAGAATGAGAAAGGTCTGCTACTATTTCATTGTAATGCACTTTGCGTCCACTTTGTGGAAATAAGCTCTATATAAATGTATTCTATGTTATTATTATTATTATTATTATTATTATTATTGGATACAGCACACCATGAGACGGCAAAATAAATACTGCAAATTAATTTAAACTTATGATAGCCATTTCTCATCACGCCACCCACGCAAACGATTGTCTGAATTGTCTTTATTCTAAAACTATGTCACCCATCATTTTTCCTTCGTGACCTGGCACAAAATAATTGTAGAATTACAGTAATTGCAATATGAATAATAAATTACAATGATTGTGTCTCTCTACCCCGCCCCCCCCCCACCCCACCCCACCCCAATATATAAACAACTGCTGAGCAAATAAAGTGGTTTGCGCTAAAGTGCTGAACTAAGCATTGGGATTCGTATCTCCTGCCCTTGATTATTTTCTATCTGATTTTCAGTAGCAGCTGTCCAATGTTTGTATCTGATTTCGTAACAGAGAGTAAGATTTTTTAAAATTATTTTTTCATCTCTGAAAATACGCAAAGAGATTTACTATCAGACTCTGGTTTCTTACATTCAGGATTACATGAAGTTTTAATTAAGTATTTATTCACTCTGGCACAGTTTTGAGTTTGTTGTATTTTCAACGTAAGTCGCGTTTATGAAACTCTCGCGGACATGAATATTGCCCAACACTAATTCTTAATCTCCAGCAATGATACGCTAATGTCAGTCTATTTTCTGGCATATGATATCTCTTTCCACGTCATTCTGAAGACAGTGCAGAAACAAATGTACGACTAGTTATAATTTTCTTCACTCGTGTTTGGTTTTGGTGTTTCGCAACTAAAGTTTTTTGAGAACTTGTGTTTCCGTGGTAGGTATTTCAACCCTTGCAAAGTTTCGATGCCTTCAGTTCAAGAGCCTTTGCTGGTGTTTAGGTCTTCGCTTTAGGGGTTTCGCTGCTCTTGGCATTTACATCTCACTTTTCCTGTTTTTATTTTTCTTGTTCTTGTTGCTGTGTATTTTTATGGTAGGGATCAGTTTTTAGAATTTTTGTCTGGACATCGGCCTTGTTCGGCTCTGCTCTTCTCCTCTTTCAACGGCCAGGGTACCTTTAACGTGCCCAACGTGCATACGGGCCCTCCGCGATCAGATATTTTCGTCCTTACCCGAGAAGACTAGGTGCTCGATCCTACAGGGACAGGAAATCCCCCCCCCCCCCAAAAAAAAAACAAAACAAATTCCAGCATGTCTTCACCGACCGGGGATCGAACCCAGTACCTTAGGCATTAGAGAGCCTTTGTTTGGTGTTGCAATGGAATTTATGTTGTTCTTTGTTTGGAAGAATTTAGACAATGCCGTCAGAGATTCCGTCGGTCATGCGGTAGATACTAGACAGACAGATGAGATCGGAAGATAAAGGTAAAGACAGATAAGGAAAAAGAATACGGCAGCAAAAACAGTTTGTTTACTGTTTAATAGTAGCAACACAGGCCGTGTCGTCCTTGGCAGATTGAGGAAAATACTCAGACAAAACAAAAACAACAACAAACTCGGATAATACTGCTGATATTCTGAAGAACCCGCGAGGAAATAGACAGGCTGGAATTGCCCCAATCAGGGTTCGAACCCGAGACTTTTGGGAACTGTTCAAATGCTTTAACCATTTGGTTATAAAATTATTTTATATTTTGCAAATCTGCCCATTAACAAGAAACTTACTTTGTTCATCAGAAGGATCAGCTACCTACAACTGCATGTCTTTACTGAAAAATCCACGTAATGGCAAACAACGTCCGGGCATTTTCTCATTCTCATACACTTATAAATCTCTGTGTGACATTATTTGGTGTTGATTACGTCACCTAATTAAGTTTGCTTAGAAAAGATAACTACTGCACAAGACGAAGGGGGCCGTCACCCTCTCGACCAGTCTCCAGTTGTCCATTGCATGCTAGCAGTCCCCGACCCCCATACCCCTCTACCGCCTGGCCGTCTTAACACCATTATGGGCTCCCTAGGCAAAACAATAGGCCGCGGCCCCCCTCCTAAGCAACTACTGAGACATTTTGCATGCATGGGGCCCCCTAAACCCTTGAGGCCCCTGGATGACTTCCCAGTGTGCCCATGGGTTAAGATGGCTATGCCCCCCCCCCCGCCCCCGGGCCCCATCCCTATTCCCGAACCACTCAACCCAAAAAACGCCCCAGTCTATTAGCTAGATTGCGCTGAGATAGCGCCAATGGTAATAGTTCAAGGACACCATTCTCTATCGTATCAGCTTATTGTTGTTGTGCGTGACCCGTCACAGTCCGGCCTTGAGACTTTATCACAGCCGGTCTCTAAAAATAAACATTACATGATACGATGAGCTAACAGCTGTGCAATTCTTTTGTAGGAATGTCAACAAACAATTAGGAAAAAAAGTCTGGAGGAAGGGGCCGGTAGGTGGTTGGGGCATGGCGTAACTTTCCATTAATGAGAACCGAAGGCCACTTGCCATGTGACGCCAACACCAGAATAAGCTGACAAAGCAATTTTATTCTGTATAAACAATTATAGCTCTGTCCTTTTTTTTTTCCATTTTACTTTCTTTTTTAAAGTAATCATATCACATCTTGCGGAGTCGACCTCGACAATGATTACTTATTATTTTATATAATAATGTATGTGCTACGAGACAGACACGGCATTTTTCAGTTTTGACCATTATTCTGTACTCAAATACTTGTGTAAAGAAATTTAGTATCCATCTCAAATGACAGCCACCATCCCCTGTTTCATTAACTTTCCAGATCATCCAAGAGCAGCAAAATAATACACATCAGAACAAACAGAGAAAGACACATAAAAGATCGCAGTTCGCCTCAACAAGACGTTATAGTAAGTTGTGTGCTATTGTTTTACAAAGGTCCCATGCCATGTTACTTCATGTAATCTGCCCGTTTGCAGTGAGTAGGTTTCTGTAACGATGGGTTAGATGTGTATGCCATGCATGTGCTCTCCAACACTATATCGATACCCCTCTGATCAGACCTCGTAAGCGACAAAATTTTTGAAATTAGTTTTTTCTCAGAAAACCATTCTCCCGATCACAACGGATATGCTAAGAAAACAAAAATCTGAAAAAAAAAAACCAAAAAACGTCTTAAACTGCAAATAAACAAAACCCGTAAGTCCACCCCTCCTCAGACTCATTCTGATCAGACCTCGTATGAGACACGATGACACAATGAGTGGCGATGTGATGGCGTTGCTTGGGAGTGGATCATTTGGTTATTAACAGGGTTGACTCGTTCTTTCATCACTGACGTCTTTAAGACGGCGGTGGTGTATAACAGTGGTCACTAGACAAACCTATGAGGTCACGCCCCCTAACAAAAACCCTTTGAAGTTTTACCGCACAGGCGGTGCGTTGTTGTTAGAGGAAGGAGTGGTCATTTGGTTATTGAATGGACTGTCTCGTTATTGCATCACTGTCAATTCTTTAAGATGGCAGTGATTCATAATAGTGGTCACAGATGAACCTAGTATGATGACTCTCCTACAAAAAAAAAAAAAAATCCTTTGAAGTTTTACCGCACAGATGGTACGTTGTTGTAAGAGGAAAGTTTTGACCAGACATTGGACATGAGAAAGAAATAGTAGTGTTTGTTGCAAGAGGATTGCTCTCGACCATATAAGGTAATGGTACACACATAGTAATATAAAAACTCGATAGCATGCCCCCAAAAAAAAAACTCTTTGAAGTTTTACCGCACAGATGGTACGTTGTTGTAAGGGTAATGTTTTGACCAGACATTGGACATGAGAAGGAAATAGTAGTGTTTGTCACAAGAGGATGGCTCTTGACCATATAAGTTAATGGTGCACATATAGTCATATAATATAAAAGCCCGATAGCATGCCAAAAACGATCATTTCGGCTCTTGCTATCAAGTTGTAAGTTATGCACCTTGTGAGTGTTTGTTCCAATGATTTTAAAGCTGCATGTATATCAAATAATTATTCTCCAATAACTATGACTGAGTTTTGAACTGAATCCAATGTCATTGACGCTGCGAATTTTCGACGAGAACGGCTTGTGATTCTTTTCGTGAAATATTAATTTGCTGTGAGCTTTGGGCGAATTATTGTACTGCGTTTTATCAACTGATCAACACAATTGGGACTGCAATCGATTACTATGAGTGGCTAGTGATATTAAAACGTTAAACTCTATACATTCGACTCTTATATTCCTTCATAGCTTCTGTTATGGAGTCGTATAGTCGCGGTATGAGAATATTCCAACTATCTTTGGAGCAAAATAAGGCAGCGACAAAGGACACACCAAAATCATCTTCAAGCGATCCCCAAAAAAAGATCTTAGTTTGTCTGTTTCATCGACCAGTGAAATCCTGAACTACGTCGATGTACACTCTCTCGAAGCATTGAAAGAGAGAGAGAGAGAGAGAGAGAGAGAGAGAGAGAGAGAGAGAGAGAGAAAGAAGGAGAGAGAGAGAGAGAGAAAAAGATTCACACTAGAGAAAAGTCTTCTTGTGCGTAGGTAAATCAAACTATAGTTTTCATTATGACTCTTTTTCTGTAGTTGTTTTTGTGTATAGTCTTTGTGCAAAAGGTAATAAAGGTTAATGTAATTTTGGACAAGAATTCTCTTTGCGTTCGTGTATGTCCTCACAAGTCTTTAAATGTTCATCCATGTAATTTTGTATGTCTCTTCTCCTTTCCTAATCCAAAGTTCATTAATTAGAGTTAAGGTTCGCAAAGATTGCACAAGAAATTGGGTTGCACTTTATAATTGTAATGACACATTTAATTAATATCATCTTTTAGAATTATAAAAATGTTATGAAAATTAAAGATTGTTACAGTAAACTTGGATAATGATTACATTATCGGGTACAAATCATTTCAGCAACACTTTGTTGAGGGAATTGTCGCTTACGCGCTGTCACTCCAGCAAGTTTTCATTCTGATCAAAACTCGTAAGCGACATCGACGTCGCTTACGAGGTATGATCAGAATGATAGCAAAATAATCATAACTCGTATGCGCCATTTTGCAATCAGCATAAAAGACAATTGGAAATAACATGCCCCCCTGATGTGGCTATCATGTGATGGCTTTCATACATAAATTTGAGGTGAATTGACCATGCAGTTACTCAAGAAATCAATTTTTTGCTTCTCCTGTAAAATTTTTCTCGCCGCGCTTACGAGGTCTGATCAGAGGGGTATCGATATATTATTATGAACCTGAATTTCGGCAAAGTGATTCTTATCTTAATTAATCTAGTCATATATTAATATGTCACTAACAGTTAGAAATCTATTAAACAAAAGACACAAGAAATCTCCTTTATTATGAATGACTCAGAAAACCACTAAACCGATTTTTCTGGAATTTGGTATGAAGAAATGAAGTATGGTTGCCGATCAAATAAGCGATACAAGGGCATACAGGTAGGCGGGACCGATGCATGATCCTTGGAATGCGCAAATAACTATACTGTTATATACATGTTACTCGCGCGTGTTTAGCTGACATGTCACGAACGGGACATCACATGACTGTGCGTTTACTGAATAAATTTCTCAGTGCGCACCATGTAGCTGTTTACATTGAAATGATTGTCCTTGCATTCTGTTTTACTTTCTAAACTCCGTCACACGACTTCAACCATTGAATACCCGATCATGTGAGTGGGTTTCATTTTATTGAATAAAGAATCTGTTTCACAATGATAAAACGCGTCTTTCGTCTGTTTTGACAACTTGAACAGATCCATGCCAGTCTCTGAGCTTACAAAGCAATGATGAAACACGTAGAATCTAATTATCAGGGTTTCGTGTTACAGATCATATTCAGTGGAGGTGCGAAAGTTTGTCTGGTGCGGTTTTGTGCGAGCACTGAATGAACCCCATTCATCACACTGGCAAGTTTCAACATTCAGCTAGGGAAATAGCGGGCTACGTCATGTCTGTTTGGCATCGGTTTTTGATTCGGATTTTCCTCTGAATTAACTGGCGAGACAGATTTGCTTCAGTCCACTAGTGTGCGAGGTCCTGCTTAACTCCATAGTACCCAAAACCGAGGCAAACCAGACTTGACTCAGCGTGTTATAGGTCTCATCCTCTCTGAGGCAAATACTCCTCGCATTGAAAAGTTTCTTTATATCCATGGTCTCCGACACAAAAACCTCTCAGATCTAGAAAGACCAACCTTATAGGCGGAGTAAAACACTGGTTATTATGTAGAAAAAGTGGATTGAGACAGACAGTTTATCACAGCAAAGCCAGCAACTTTAAGTCAATCCACCCATGTAGGAATGACCTCAAGTTTGCACGTAGGAATGACACCGTTCCAACTTTGGTCCTCTGGCCACGACATGCTCCGCCGTCCGTTTGACATAAGAAACATGCCTCAGTGGTAATCCTACTAGCACTACCGAAACCCTGCACAAAGCTATGTCCGTATGACGTCGGGATATTCGTTGGGAGTGTATTTATTTGTTTTTCATTTCTTTTGTGCTCTAAAGGTACACTATGTCTGCACATCTCTTCTGTTACCACCAGCTTCGGACTTTGGCACTTGGTGGCCGTGATCATCGACAATATCGTCAATATTGCGGTTTGACCGAGATCGAATTTGACTGTAGCACCTTTTATAACACTATTTATTAAACGCTTTGCACGACCACATTTTGTAATCTATTTCTGTCATGGCCTAAACTCTGAAGTTTTTCAATGTGGCAGTAAAAGGTCTGCGTCTCTACCGCTGTAACATCAAGAGAAAACCACGAAGTACTTTAATGGTGAAGAGAATAGAGTCTATTAACGTCTCTGCGACACTGAAAATAGGAGAAAGTTTTGTTAAAGTGGTTTGGGTGCTTGCTATATAATCGATAAATTTGTCCTCCCAACATCACTGCTTCTGTTCAGTTGCACTGGATCACCATTGTTCTTTCCCGATTTAGTGGTGGAGACGAAGGAGATGAAGTGTGTATTCAAAGTGATTTATCGAATAGACAGTACGAAAATAGTATTAAACTGAGTGTCTTATCATGCAATAAGACTTATACTTGATTCTGCTAGACAATAATATTCTATGAAATACGGAACGTTCTGTGAACTGTTTATTGTTGCGTATGCCACGATTTACCAAAGTGAAAACTTTCTTTTTTTTTACTTCTAGCCCGAATATTGTTTTTTAATATTGAGAAACAAAACCAGTTCATGCAAATGCAAAGATTTTTAAAAAAAACGTGTTATCAGCGCATTGGACAGTAATAGAAGCTATCCAGTATTCAGACAAGCAGTCAAATAACCCATGCAAAACAGTTTAAAGACCTTATCATAGACATCTACCGCTCGTTATGCTCATAGGGGGGGGGGGGGAGAGGAAGACATGCGTGTGACAAGAATTCGAGGGGGAGGGGGAAGGGAAGGTTAAATATTGCCAAATTCCGCCGTAAGTACCGATAGCCCCACAGTAATTAGATCCAAAAGCGTTGCTCTCTGTACCTCGTGCACCACCCTTTTCAGCAAAGACATCTTGCCAGCTGGGTCGATCCACCGCACCCATTCCTCAGACAAAACAAAAAAAATTCTACTTGGGCATATGGAAATGATTTGTCACTTCGCACATTAAAGGCGCAGTAACCAGACGCTGAGCAGGTTGAGCGAGGATGTTCTCTGAAAAAAAAATCTGCCCTTCAAATTTTGACTTACGACATTTTCCACGAAAATAGACCAAAGTGCTTTGCAGGAGAGCCGCTCTGGTGCTAAATGCGCTCTGCGAACTACGTTCTGGCACTTGTGCTTTGTATAGAACTGAGAAAACAAAAAGAAAAACGAAAAAAAAAAATAGAAAAATAGAAAGTGTTAGGGGGTGAACAAGGTTTATTGTAGCTTCACCACCTGTAAACACTTTTTCTTTATGGCGCATTCAAAATCCTTAGTATTAAATGGTAAATGTTCCCTGAAAATAGTGACACATCTTCAACTGGACAACCATACTTTTTGTCTCCATACACAACGACCAGTATCCGTAGCAACATAAACATAAACAAAAAAATTATATTTCCCTTACACAGCCTTGGATTCCATAAATTACATTTGTCGACTTTGTTATAAAAAGCTTTTAGGAATTATCAAAACTGTGATAAAGGCCGACCGGCGCTGCACTGTGGCGACTACGTGTCTGCTCCAGTTGTAACTGGGCTGCAATGATGCTAAAGCAAAAAGTGTACAAAATACAAAAATAAATACAAAATATGTTCTGAGTTTCAATCATCACTTTGACTCGACAGCTGTTACAGGATATTTACAAATGATTTGTTTTGTTTTTACTGTCTTCTGAGGGTTATTCTGTATGCTTCATCTGTTTACATAAATAAAAGCAAGTTGCCAAACTTACGCCAAGAATTCTGAGACAACCCTCCTAAAAACCTCGAGGTGTTCACCGAAATTCATTTTTCAAACAAATTTAGTTTCGGATAGACGAATGAAATTCTGGTCACGTATTCGTATTATGGTCACCGAGGAACATTTGTTGCAGTTAAACCTTAATGATTGTAGATCTTTATTTAAGGAGGATCGCTAATCGCTGCCCTTGGCATTTACACCTCACTCTCCTTGGCTGTTTTTTGCTTGTTTCGTTCTGGTTGTTGATGGTTTTCTCCTTGTCCATGCTTTCTAAGCCCTCAAAAGGGCTGCCTAGTGGGGCTGCCTAGTGGAGCTGCCTAGTGGGGCTGCCTTGTGGGGCTGCCCCAGGGCTGCCTAGTGGGGCTGCCTAGTGGAGCTGCCTAGTGGGGCTGCCTTGTGGGGCTGCCCCAGGGCTGCCTAGTGGAGCTGCCTAGTGGGGCTGCCTTGTGGGGCTGCCCCAGGGCTGCCTAGTGGAGCTGCCTAGTGGGGCTCCCTAGCGGGGCTTCCTTTATGGTGGTCTTGGTTTTGTTCTTTCTTAAGTTCAACCCTAATTTTCTTGTACCAGAGTATAATAATTAGTTATAGTCTAACCACACAGGTCTGTGAGTCTAAACATTCTTACCTTTTCGGAGCGTGTCTTTTTTCTTTTTAATGTTTTTTTTGTTTAAAGGTTTTAATAAATAACTAAGTCTATTTACTCAGGACATAAAATGGCAATGTGAACAGATGAGGGGATATTTAGCAAAAGCCAGTGGATGTAAGTAGAAAAATACAGTAATTTAAAAATGGACATCGGAAGATAATGCTTAATCGTAACAGGGGTAGAATAGACTTAATTAATATGTAAAATGAAATACTACGTTTTCTTATTGAAACGGGTTTTCTTTGGGTAGTTTGTGGTGCAGCACTAAATCATCACAGTGTATCTTAATATAAAAACAAAACAAAACAAGTACTGCGAATCAAGATGCAAAGAAAATCATTGTTTATGGGTCTGGGCCAATGCGGGTCTACTCTGCCTGCATCTGATAAAATGATCCTTTAAACCGGTACTATATCTCAAAGAGAGACGCTGAGCAATAAGCACTGATTGACCACTATGAGCAATACCACGGACACACTCGCATACACACATATACACAGAAACACTTCACGTTCACAACGTGAAAACTAAATAAACAAACCATCGACATCGGGGTTTTCTTGCACCATCAATAAGTGTGTTTTGTCTGAGATGGCCCGGATTATTACGATTTACAGTGGCAGATTATGAATCACAAACGAACATAAAGGACAGTGAAAGAACTGCAATGCGTCTGGAACACATGGTAGAGGTGTGGAAGATGCGCCACCCAGTGACTAATGGGATCTGTAAGCAAGGTGTGCACTCCTCTAACTCATCGCCCTGGAAGTGACAACACGCGGGCCAAAAACACGAAGTCTGGCAATCGTGCAAAATCAACAAAGAGCAAGAAGGAGAAATTATGACTCGAGAAAGTGAGTCATTGCAAAAAAGGCTTAACAGGCGGGACTGGGTGGAAATGGTCTAATTCTATCTATCTATCTATCTATCTATCTATCTATCTATCTATCTATCTATCTATCTATCTATCTATCTATCTATCTATCTATCTATCTCTCTATCTACCTGTCTATTCGTCTGTCTGTCTCTCTGTCTATCTATCTGTCTGTCTGTCTGTCTATTTATCTATATTTCTATCTATCTATCTATTTGTCTGTCTGTCTCTCTGTCTATCTATCTATCTGTCTGTCTGTCTATTTATCTATGTTTCTATCTATCTATCTATTTGTCTGCCTCTCTGTCTATCTGTCTAGTTATATGTCTGTCTGTTTATCTATGTTTCTATCTGTCTATCTATCTATCTATCTATCTATCTATCTATCTATCTATCTATCTATCTATCTATCTATCTATCTATCTATCTATCTATCTATTTTACAAGACACTATGTTAATTATATTTAGCCTGCAGACAATTGCTTACAATATGGAAGATTAGCTACTTTTCTGCATTGGGCTTGAAATCGTCTTAGAAATATTTAATTTTGATTTTCTAAACAGGTAGGTCATTAAAGTGCTCCTTCAGCTCAATTTCGCCTAATCCACTCACATTATTACATTATCTCACATAAACATATTTTATCATTATGTTTGTTTTGATCGTTTGTTTGTTTGTTTTTATAACTCTGGTAAGATTTTTTAAAATAGGTTATCTGGGAGTCTTTCAGGGTGGCATTTGAGATGTGTCAGTGCCCATGAAGTCTTGAAAACTGCTATTATGCAAGGATATATTATTTTGATTGAGTAATATGTGATCGGATATCTAGAAGAACATTCTCTCTAAGTATTCTGGAATTCTTCTGATGCCAATTATCATAAACGGTTGTTGTTTTTTTTGTCTGTCATGAAGCGGTTGCGAAAGATTCACCAATGTTATCAGACAGAGGGTACAGGAATCGGGCAAGTCCTGTTTATATACGCAGCTCTTTTATAGGGCAAAAAAACCATTTTGGCACCGTCAAGAGCCACCCACGCCAGCAGGGCAGAAATTCCCGAACTTGGCCCAGTTCTAGTGAAGGTCAGAACCAGGAAGGGTAGACAACCCATCCAAGATAAATAAATAAGCATACGGTTGGAGATTAAGTCTCTCTCTCTCTCTGCATTGGATTATGCGTGTAGTTAGATAAATAGGTCAGGTGAACACAGGCGTGACATTGAAAACGACAGAGCCCCAAAATTATCTGATGCCAGCCAGCTTGACGAAAGGAGATGCAGATTTTTTGTCTGGGCATCACTGATTGTACGCCATTTGTTCGTCCACTGTGGCCCTTCCCTTGTTATCGCCTTCCACACCAATTGGACACACCCACACACACAAGTATTATACTGGATGGAATTCCCGAGTTTTTTTTTTTGAGAAAACGAGAAAAAACGGTGAAAAGCAGTCATGAAGTCATGAACTCTCCAAAACGATGGTCTTAATGTAGGCAGACCTTTCACGTGATACCATCTGAAGTCTTTGAGAAGAAAGGAAAAAGAAACAACTTCACATGCATGTGTTTTGTTGCTTTTTCCTGTATTTTTGATTTGAGACTGGACTTAAGGGCGTGTAAGCACGATAACAACTACTTTGCGCTTTTCGGCGTATTTCGGTTCTTCATTGTTGTTTAATTCTCAGAAATTGATCAGCCAAAATTTTTACAAATAAAATCTATCGGAGAAAGCGATTTCCCGTATAAAATAACTTTATGTGGTTTTATTCGTATAGAATGCATTTTGAAGATAAACAAAGTGTTCGCATGTACAATGACTCTAGAATGACGAACTGACTGCAAATGATGAGAAATTATATTTTCATATTTATGGTTCGTAATTAAAATTACCATTATTATGAGCAAGGAAGTGCCATAATTTTGTTTTTTAAGTTCTCTGCTTAGGAATAATTATTTAATCACACTTTAAAACAGAAGACAACCCACACTGACAAAGATAATCAATCGATCATCTGTCCAGTATCTTTTCAAAACAATTTACACTATGACTCTTGGACAGACATGAAGACAGCTTAACACAGATCATTTGACCTTTATTACAGTTTTATATAAAAAATGTAAACAGAATCTCAGCATATTGATTTTCTGAATGCAATATAATGGGGATCCCCTGAAATAGCTGTATAATTTAAGTGACATCCCCAATAAACTAAGACTTTCTATTAGATTTTCTTTCAGTTGTCAGAATTTAACTTTTGGACTAGTTGACTGGAATTGTAAGCAACAGGTGAGAGGAAGGGAGATAGCAGGTGGATAGCCTAAAAACACAGGTGTGTAATTAAATTGAAATCAAAGTTTCTGGGAGAAGCGGAGAGAAAATTGGTCAATTACCCTTGCGAGATCGTTTAGACACGTTCCTTGCACAAAATTTCGTGTTTGTTTGAAATGTCATTTAAAATTTGAAACATTTTACGATGTCCTTTCTCCTCTTCGGAGAGGAGATTTTTTTTTTTCTCCGTTCAGCTTTTCTTTTTTCATTTTTGTCTTGTTCTTTCGGTTTTCACGCAGTGAGTTTCTGTCATTCAAGAAGTCCCTTCGATTTCTTTCTCTCCCCCCCCCCCCCCACTCTCTCTCAGTTGCTGCATCTCTGTATTTCTCTCTCTCTCTCTCTTTGTCTCTCCGTCTCTGTATCTTTGTTTCTCTTTCTCTCTCTCCTTCTCCCCTCGACCCCCACCCCCAACTCCCTGGCTACTCTCTTCTTCTCTTTCTTTTCCGTCTATTTTATTATCTAAATCTCTTATATCACTTTCATGCAATCTCTGTCTCTTTGGACAACCTTTCTTGACGAGTCTCTTCTTGTGAGCTGTGTACGCCTGTATGCAAAATTGTATAATAATAATAATTGTGTATTATGTATGTGTGTGAGTGTGCGCATCAAAGTCTCTGTATGTAGTCGGGTCTGTACGTGTACAGTTTATTGTGTGTGCGCACACGCGCGAGCGCGCATTAAGTGTGAATTCGTCCCACTCTCGAAATTCCATTTCCATCAGAGATCCGGCAAATGTAAATAAACTCAAATTGGAAAACCTCAGCCAAGGGTTCAATTCGATCTCATTTCCAATCTATTTCCTGCTAGGTGCAAAGTGATGGAAGGATTAATGTGGAAGGAAAAAAAAAATCAGGCCAGGTGAGATTAAGACATCAGGAAAAATCCAGCATCCTTAAGCTTTTAACTTAATTCAAAGATAATTGACAAGGTGGGAGCTGTGATTTCAAGGAGACAGGTAGGACAAATTGGGAGTTAGCGGGGCAGGGCTCCCCACTCCAGACAGGTAATTGTGGGGCGTGCAAAGGTAAATGAACAACAGAAAAACAAAACGTCGTGGTATAAGTAAGAAAGGAATAAAATGCTGCAGCCAGCACAGCAGTTCTGCAGCGTCGTCCACGTCATGATAAATAAACTGTGGCCTAGTATAACTTTCTGGATAGGCAAGGCCAGGTTGCGATTCTGTAGGCCCCCGGTTATCTATACTATATATATTTGTGGACTTGAGATTTTTCTTTGCAAAAGGCGTCTGAACCACTCAACACTCAGACTTCAAATTTTATATGGTGCATCAGAATGGATGTAAGGGTTCACAGTTTTTAATAGAAGTCTCAAATCGGTGTAGTTTTTTTTTATTGGCAATTTATTGTTTCCCCAATTTTAGATCTATTTCGAGTCATGGTTCGCCATTTTAAGGTTTCGTTATCACTTCCTGCAATGTGTTCACTATCAAACACACTAACCCGTGCGCAAATCATGCTGTTGTACGGGATGCGCAGGGTGTCAACTCACAAAGACAGAGCAGTAAGCCTTATTTAAAACAAACAAACAAAAATAAGATAAACAAATAGGAACAGGCCAGATGAAGCAGGTCCATAATAACCACCCAGAACTGAAACTAATATTCAAACCGATTTATCCCGGGCAGGGCCGGGGACCTCAGCTAGTAATTAATAAAAGCACGAATTTCGGGTTCTTGAAATCGGTTTATTCAACCTGTGCAGCATAATGTAAACAATATCCCCTATAGATGGATGCAAAGGTAACACAACAAAAAGAGAAGATATTTTGTCATTTCAGCTAATCTCTGGAGGCTCTCGCCTGATGGAAGCCCCTGGGCTGCAGCCCATAAAGCCCATGCCTTAATCCGACACTGTGGCTGGGCACTGCATTGTTGTACATTTATACACCACGTATACCGGAACTCATGCTGGGCCTCACAGATTCCAATAGTGATTTAGCATAGAGGCACACAAGCCGATTTTGGTAACCGACTAATTGGATGGCGACGTCATGACACTGGGTGCATCAGAGAGTATGTATTTATAGAGAGATCTCACTTCGGCCAAATCGCGAATCTAGGTCGTTGAGGTTACAAGATTTGAAAGAGAACTTCTTCACCAAAGATTATGTGCATGCCTGTATACTGTAGTTTGTTTATATTTTTTGGGCTGCTTGAAATTATTTAGAGCACTTTGTAAGTTCTTACGCCCGTGGAAATGCACAAACGGATATTGTTTACCGCAGCGACCTACTTTCTGCTCCATGCTAACAGTGGTATTCGCAGAGCCTCCCGTGTCTCGCAGTGCAAATCGACCAATAGTGAAAACCTCACTGTAAATACAAGTATACTCTCTTGTTTCAGTGAGAAAAAACAAAAACTAGTTGGCTAGTCCGAGAGGTCTCATTGAAACCCAGTGTCATGACGTCACCATCCGGCTAGTGACGTCACGATAGCGAGCTTGATGAGATTTTTTGTAGTGGTGACGTCACCACAATGAGTTCCAGTGAGATAGTTGGATGATGACGTCACCACATTAAGTTTCGACGAGATCCAACGTCGGCTGGTGAGCGGGATCCCATTGAACCTCAGTGTCTTCACGTCCCAATCTAACTAGATCTAGTATAGGTAGAATGCGCATATCCGCCATCTTGGCTGTCCGGACCCAAGCTTCACCATGGCGATGGCGGCACTGCTTTTGATTCGTTAGCTGATTTGCACTGTGAGCACTTAAGGCGTCGAGAAGTAATCGGAGACAGCTGAAAATAGTTAGCTGCAGTAAACAATGGCACGTGTGTATACGCACATGGGAGACGTTCGGTCAATTCTTTCTCTTCTCTTCCCTTGTTTACACGGATGGTAGGGAATATGACCAGCTTGGATCTATCCTTTCCACCCCTGTCATAACAATCAGCTACAATACAACCAGCAGTCATTTTAACCGCTAAGTCATAAATATTATCTCGAAGTTACATCCATCAGCTGATCCACTCGCCATCTTGTTCGGCGGAAGAACAAAACAAAAACACTCTGTGACGTCATGCGCATTCTACCTGTTGGCCGATCAAAATCAGCTATTGCGTGCCGGGTCATATTCTCTCTGACAAGCGAAATGGGCCGTATGTGAGAGGGAGAGACAGAAACACAACGGAGACACGTGATATACACACACAAAAATGGGGATGACACCAGAACGAGGGACAAGAAGCGAAGCAGAAGAAGACAGAGAAAGACTGAAAAGTGAAGATGTAAAAGGAAAGATTAAACAAGCAAACATAAACTCAAAATTCAAGACGGAAATTTAAAAACAAGACACCTGAACAGGGAAACAAATTGGACATCAGACTGAAAGCCTAGCAAGAGGAATGCAAGTCAGGGAAAGGAAATGGAGAGTCATCGATGACGCATTTTTCATGACTATGAATCTCAGAAAGGCACTGGGTGCAATAAAAGGACAGACATGTGAAGTTCTATCAGCCAGATAATAAATAAAACCGCTCGTCAATGTGTGTATGTGTCCAGGCTGCCTCACCTGTTCACAGTCCTAAAAAAGAGCTTGACTCACCCAACTCCGTCACTCATTTCTGCACCACTTTGCCTCTTAAAATACCCCATCTGCAGAGGTAAAGAACTAACATCATTCGCAAGGCAACATTGTCCAGATGTTCAAAGTTTTCAACATCCAGTAAACATAACCCAAATTTCCTGTCTGCCCCTGATTTATTGCGACTTTAGTTCTAGTTTGGTCTGTTCCCATTTCCTGACAAACTGGAGATCTTTATGTACGTAAAAGAGGTATAACAAACGCACATTAGAACATTTGTTTAAAATGCGCTGTGGTAGTTATCAAGCTGTTGCATAGTTCCGATTGATTCCAACTCGTTATACAATAAATATTGAAGCCGCTAACGCTTAACGTTGAATTTCTCAGTTGTGCAAAGAGTGCAGTTGGAACAACCAAGAACTAAAGTCATATATACAGATTCCTTCCTTTGATTTTGTTCTTTGTGTTACCAGTTTGTAAACTAAAAGTACCCCCAACAAAAAGAACGTACCCCACTGCCATTCCAGTCAAAACACTTGAACATCGGGCATCTGTGTTGCTGTCACCACCATTGCCTTCCGAGTTCTAACTTCATGAACTTTCATACTAATCTCGCCCGCATCACAGTCTTCATCAACGGCCCTGTACCTTGTACCCCAAGGACGAGAAAATATTTTAAACAAATCGAGGGGCATTTGCCACATTGTATGCGACATTTTGCGAATTTTGAGGTTTGTCATGAAAGTAGTTTTCTCATTCCTGATTTCATTAAGTTTAAGTAATATGGGTATATTTTTCGTGGGCACTTTTATGCACGCTTACATTTTGAAGCGTGTGGAATAAAACCCTGATTTTACACAATTCTTCAAAATTATAATCCTCATTTTCTGGAAAAGGCAAAAATGCCCGAATAACAATATGGAAAGTACCCTACCAAATAATTATCCGGAGTTTACACTGACGGGTGATCTCGGGTCTGTGCCCCCGCATCCCTGATTTCGTCCACCTACGTAGCCCTCATCTCCACAACAATTCACCCAATGATTCCGTCCACCTAAACCCTCCCCATTCCTACACCAGTTCAGCCCCTGATTTCGTCCACCTAGCCCCCAAACCCCCCCCCCCACCCCACCCCCACACTAACCCACCGCTTGATTTCGTCCAACAATCTCTACGCCAAACCCCTGATCACCTCCAATCATCCCCGCCCCTGCAGTCGTAATTGGAACTCGCTGCCCTTCGAACACCCCCCCCCCCCTGTCCCCCCTTTTTTCCACCCCCTCCCAGCTCCCCCGGGGTTCCAGAATCACCAGGCAATCAGGTCTCGTTTTCACCTACACCTGGGTGCACTAGGTCATCGGTCCCGTTTCACCCTACACCTGTGTGCGCCAGGTCGCCGGGAACCCGGGGACAGCATGCCCCCAACATCCCAGGCAATGTGATGCCTTAGGTGGTGCAGTGATGGATAGCTTCTCCTGGCGAATTGGTTTAGTGGTTCAGGTGGTCAAACATTTACTGATTTACTGGTATGATTATCGTAAATGATAAATGGTTTGTTTGATAGATAACTGAAAGGCTGTCTCCCAAGACCGATTGAATGATTGATTGATTAATTGAGTGGCTGGTTGATTGATTGATTGATGGGTGGATGAATGAATGGAAGACTTGGGGGGGGGGCTGATCGATCGATAGACTGATTGATTGATTGATTAATTGATTGATGATTGATTGATTGATTGATTGATTGATTGATTGATTGATTGATTGATTGATTGATTGATTGATTGATTGATTGTGGGTTTCAGCAATAATTATTATCAACGCTAGAAATTTTTGGTTTTGGTTTTTCAGTTTGTTCATTTACCTTGCACATTCCTCAATCACGTGAAAATCCTTTACACGAATACATTTGACCGTCCTTTTACTTGCTGAAGTGTACGCTTGCAACAAACGTTAAGTTATGAGTTGATCTGGACTGTTTCACCTCTGTAATAGAGGCCAGACGCCCTCAGATCTCCGGTCAAATATTTGAAGACAGTGTGGGTGGAGACGGAAATGTCTCGAATAGATTTTAAGTCCTCCATCTTCTGGGTGAGGAAAAACCGAATCTAACCGCCTTACCCTTCCCTCCTTGTGACCTCGTGTCCTTTCTCTCTCTCTCTCTGTCTTTCTATTTTTGCCACACTGTGTATACCTCACTCCTTTTCTCTCCTTCTCTGCACTTCTCTATGTTGTGTGTTCCTCTATCCATCTCTTTCTCTGTGTTTCTCTGATTCTGACTCTCTGTCTGTCTCTCTCTGCCTGCATGTGTGTCAGTCTGTCTGTCTGTCTGTCTGTCTCTCGCTCTCTCTCTCTCCGGTTGCTGTATTAAGTTCAAGTTCACAGATGCACAGATCCACCCGAACCCTAACTCACCACCCGGAGCAAAATCTACGGCCTACTTTTTTGGGGGATTTTTTTTTTTCGTTTTTTTGTTTTTTGTTCCTGCGGCTCTGAAACAAGAGATAAAAGTGCCAGTTTCCGGCTCTTAAAAAAAGAACAGAGCAAATTTGGGGAGATTCTAAATTTAGAGGCACGGGTGGTGAGTGTAGCATGGATGGAAATGGGTGGAGGCGAGGGGGCGTTTTTTAAGGTGTTTGTTTTTGTTTTAGTTCTTTCTCTCTCTCTCTCTCTCTCTCTCTCTCTCTGTATGTGTGTCTCTGTCTGTTTGTCTGTCTGTCT
>OZ007572.1:15283156-15328156 GCA_963931925.1 Onchidella celtica
GATTACCTCAAGAGTCACATCTATTTCAAAGGGAAGCCACAGGTTTGTAAACCCGGAAACTATCAATGGCTTTCTCTCTGGACATTTTAAAATACGACACAGCAAGACAGAGAAAAGCTATGGAGCTGCAGCCACCACGGCTTGCCATAAAGTTAAAATGTGGGAGCGACATTGTTGTTGTTGTTGATGACGATGATGTTGGTGTTGTTGATGATGATGATGATGGTGGTGGTGTTGATGATGATGATGACGATGTTGTTATTGTCGTGATGATAATGATGGTGATGTTTTTGACGATGATGATGTCACTGTTGCGTTTGTTGATTACGATGATGATGATGATGATGATGATAATGTTGTTGTTGCTGTTGTTGTTGATGATGATGATTTTATTGTTCTTATCGTGGTTGTTGTTGTTATCGTTGCCACATTTTAATTTCGCTTCAAAGGACCAGATTGTCAGATACTCTCTTTTTTCTTTGTTCTTGCTGTTGGTCTGCCATTGTCAATAACACCGTTTTACAGAAATATGAACAATTTCCCAGATGACAATAATAGATCACACATATTTTTATGGGTAAAATTTCACATACAACACTCTTCCATAATTATGTAGTAATTGATCTGTAATCAATGACAAGATTCAGGATTTGAACCTTACAGCTCTCGAATCTTGGGCACGCGCTTTAGATACTGGGCAGAGCTTGATTTGTCTTTCCCTTTCCCGGTTTACTTTTTTTGGGGGGGGGGGGGGGGGGAGGGGGGTGGTATCTTTTCTGTATTATTTCTGACATGAGACTTTTCGACATACAACTTTTTCTTATTTGCCACATGTTGACTGAGCCAATCTGTGTAGACTTGGTGTAGTTGGAAAGGTGACAAATTCGTTTCACTGAGTCCAGTAAATCTATAAGAGAAAATCTGATATAATTGTACATTACAATGTGAACATGGCATGACATGCAAAGTGTCTGTCTGTCTGTCTTATCTATCTGCCCAACATCTTTCTCTCCGTTGATCCCCGTTAGTCATTATCTGCTTTCTAAGCGACTCCTCCTGGTTATACCCGCTAACCTTGGACCCCTCACTCACATGGATTTATATAACACAAAATTTCTAGGAAATAAGAGGCAAGATGTGGTGTGGGAAGCTACTATCAGAGTCTGAAGTTGGGTCGGACGGCATCATGGTCTAATGGGTTAATGCACTCCGCATGGCCGGTGTACAGTTAGTCACTCAAAGCTATTGCGCCTATCAGTGTCCAGGGTTAAGGGTGGGGTTGGGAACGTGTGCTTGATTGCCACAGTCTTCCATTGACTGAAGCGCTCTCTTGTCTCAAGGTGAGTATTTATTTTATACTTTACATTTTGAAATAAAGGGCAATAATAAAAAATTGACAAGAAGACAACGGACAGAAAGCCTTCCTGGGCCGAGCAGTCTGTTAATCTTTCTTTATCTCTTCCCTCCTCTCTCTTTCAGGAATCCCCGCCCTCCCCCCCCCCCCCTCTCTCTCTCTCTCTGTCTTTGCCTTTCTCTTCCTGCGGGTTCTTTGGCTCCGTCTGTGCTATATTCTGTCTATTGTCTTGCTTCTTCCGAGCACAATATTGCCTCCAAACTCTCTCACTCCTTCCTCCTCCTCTCTTTCTCCCTCTCTTTCTATTTCTCTCTCTCTCTCTCTCTCTCTCTCCCTCTCTCTCTCTCTCTCTCGTTTTGTTAGTTACTGAATGCTACAGTACCATTTGGAAAGAGATCCAGAAGAGGAATTTTAACTTTCATTCCACATGGACGCATCACCACACCTACACCTCTTGAAATTCTTGCACATGACTCACAGTACTGGGACGGCACAAAGGGCGTGTGTATTTTACACTAAAAGGCACGTGCGTTGTCTAGTCTGTGGCATTCTGCATGCCTGCACTGAAAGCCAATGCATTCTTCAACGGCTCTTACCAGCCACTCACACCTACAGCATTGCCACGTCTGGTTATCACCGGCTGCTCTTCTCTGCATCATTACGTCATATCCAATGCATTCCGGTGTCTTTCACAATACTCTTCCGAAGGAGACATTCCTACCTACACCTCCTTAGTGTATTGGGGTTTTCCCCCTGTGGCGTCACATAGAAAGTACCTTTTACAAGGTGTATTTCAAGATGCGCTGTCCTCTCTGGGGATACTTAAAAAGATTTACATTGTTTACGTATATCAATGGGGTTTTGCCATATTGTTGTATGTTGTTGTTCTGATTTTCGTATATTATAAGTTTGCGGGTGACTTACTCAACACACTTGCCTATGAAAAGGCATGTGTAACCTCCATGTACGAATCCATGTGATGAAAGATTGTAAGTGATGTCACTTTCGTTTCAGTTTGAGAAGTCTGTGCTCATTGGATCTCCTCTGTTTCTTGCACTATCCAGTAGCCCATGAAATATTTGGTCACTGTTCGGTCTAAACTGCGTTGTCCATTTCAAGTGCGTGCCTTACCCATAACAGGCCGACAGACAAAGAACAGGACTGCAGTAATCTTTGGGGTGAGATCAAATGAGACAGATTGAACTGATTAGTGTCAAGCGACGCTCATTTTATGTTTTACGAGTGTCTCCGAGATTACGACTCACAGAGATGTGCATTCCAATAGTATTTTTGTGGTGCATGTGAGTGAGATGGTGGGGCGGGTGGGGAGAGGTTTCTTTTGGGGGGGGGGGGGCAGACGTATATTACCAGGACCGCCTTGCACGCAGCTTGGCCGGTCCTCTGGGATGTTCGGATAAAAGCTGATGTGGATTATGAATGATTGACCAGCCATAAGGGAAGGCATGTGCCAGGGCAAACCTGGGCCATTCAGAAACCTTGATCTGCTTCACTGGAACGTCCTTTTTACTCCTGGGTTGCTCTAGTCCATTAGCATCTTTCAGCTTCATAACCCATGCTAGTGCCAGAGTCTGGAAAACCTAGAGAATGAGGGCAGAGGGAACAAAAAGTCCGGCCTAGACAGTGCACCGTTAGGTGAACCCGCACTTGAAAAAGGACACAAAAATACGTCCGAGATTAAGTACATTCGTCTGCATAGGACTTACAATCCCACAGCATTGCTCAACTTTAAAAACATTGTCGTTGCCGGCTACTTGATAACAATAAATCATTATTTAACAATGTTTCTATTGCTGGACCACGCCACACTTACTTTTTTCGAACTATTGTGGCCAGGACACTGGAGATCAAGATCGGCTATAAATCTGGCTGGTAGTGCTGAACCTTGATCAAGCGGCGGCACCCTGGAGACCTTCTTGCACTTTCCATTCGTTCTCTGAGCCCAGGTGAATGACTGGAAGCTGGAATGATACATGGCATCTGATCTATAGAACAGAGATAATGTCAGGAGCGTAACAGCGGCAGTTTGCCCCCCCCCCCCAAAGAAAAAAGAAAACAGAAAAAGCCGTGTAGACTAAAACGTCATAGGAATGCGTAAACTCAGCGTTCTCAGTACTGAGTTGGAGGACTGGTGTACCAAGGCCTGGACTGGTGTACCAAGGCCTGTGCAAAGATGGGGATAGGCCCACGCCAGATGGGAAATGTAGGTCCCCATTACAAATTGCTCATTAAGTTTTGTTTCAATCTTTGATGAATCTTCTTTAACACCTTCACTGCTACATGGGTTTCCTCCATCGTTTGCTGGTCAGCGCCGCCTCACTATCGTAGTTAGGACCTACGGTGTGCGTCCACCGCGCAATAGGACTCGATTTTGGGGCCTACGGTGTACACGACGTCCTAGGGTAGTGAAAAGATTAAATTCGTCACCGTTCCTTAAGAAACTAAACCATTCGAAAAAACGAGTTTTATCTACATTCAACTACATTCAACGCCGCATCGACTTATTTTCTTCTAGACTCCAATGCCGAAAAATAATCCAATGGCAAACGTTCAAAAATTCATCGTATCTAGATCAGTTGTGCTAAAATAAAACAGTTTTTGCTTCTCATGAAAAGTAGCCAAATCCGATTCTTACAGTTTTAGTGAACGATAGCGAATTATGGATATTTTGTGCCAAAGGGCCCCAACCTACCCCTGTTTTCAATATTTTTTACCAAAAGAGGTCCCATTCTCCCAATGCCTCCATGAGGGGTGTAGGCTCCTTCAAAATTGTGGGCCTTGCCAACTGGCTCACCTGCTTCATTGAATCTGTTGTTAGGGGACCGTAGACTAAGTACAAATAGAGAAAATACTGAGTTTGTGTTCACGGCCCAGCTATAAGCCTTCTGTGTTAAACACTACAGTAGCGTAACAACGGCCCTTCTCTGAAAACTAAAAAGAGTCAATAATTAATTTTCCCCCATAGGCCCATTGCCAATGACGTCACAGAGTGTTTTTGTTTTGTTCTTCCGACACCCAAGATGACCGGTGGATCAGCTGACGAGTGTAACTTCGAGATATGTCTAAGCGGTTAAAATGCCTGCTGGTTGCATTTGCAGTTGACTGTTATGACAGGGGTGGAAAGGATGGATCCAAGCTGGTCAGATTCCCTACCATCCGTGTAAACAAGGTAAAGGAAGTGAAAGAATTAAGCCAACGTCTCCCATGTGCATGTACACACGTGCCATTGTTTACTGTACATAGTGAACTACTTTTAGCTCGCCGCCGGTCGGTTCGCGACGCCTGAAGTGCTCGCAGTGCAAATCAGCTAACAAATCAAAATTAATGCTACAATCGACACAGTGATTCGTCGGTCCTTACATCAACGATGGCCGATATGCGCAATGGGCCTATACACAATCCCCTTTCTTCCTTTCCTGTGTTATCTCTGGCACTTACCAAATCACAGATGAACCAACGAAAGGACAAAACTCAAACGGTTGGCCCTCACGAAAGCAGCTGCTTATCCTGGAAGCATTAATGTCGTTGACAGAAATGATTGTGATGTGTCAAATCAGCAGGGTAGTGCCGACATGTCAATTCAATACATAGACCACAAAGGCAGATCAGCCAAGAGAAGCAGACTTGCTCGTCACTTACGTCTCAGTGCTTTTCAACATGGGCAATATCAGCCCCCCCTCCCCCCCCCTCTCCCCCCCGAACGGGTGATTTTGATTTCCAGGGGTTGGGGCGAAAACGACATGGGGGCGGAAAGGATGAAGGGGGGGGGGAGTTGAGAAAAGAAAAGGGGGGGGGGGCAAAAACATGCTTGGAGGATGATTTGGGGGCAAATGCAGGGCAGCCATTGACTTGTTAAATAACACACGTAGATTGGTTTTACGTATCGTACAGAAAAAGCCATTGTGTTAAGTGAATTTGATAAAGAATGCTTTCTGTTTTATAATGAACTAGCTGAGTTCCCGGCCCTGCCCGGGATAAATCGATTTATTAGTTTCAGTTCTGGGTGATTATTATGGACCTGCTTCATTTTGCCTGGTTTTTTAACTTTATTTTATTTTTGTTTGCTTGTGTGTTTTTAAATAGGTTTTACCGCTCTCCCTTTGCGCACTGACGTCCTGCGCGTCCCGCCAGCATCCGTCAAATTATGGCTATGATTTGCGCACGGGTTAGTTTGTTTGCACATCGCAGGAAGTGATAACGTCATGTGTTAATGGAAAAGAAATATTATAATATTTTCCTAGGAATAATATTGAAAACACAAACCTGTACTTTTGGCCCTGCAGCGTCAATCTCCCAATTCCAGACCCTTTCTTTTTCCCAGTCTAGGCACATTGAGAACACACAAAGTTTTACACTTGATAGTCTTAGAACTCAATCTCATCATTCAAACCAGTCCTAACCGGAAGTTGTTTTGTGAGTGTGATACAGTCTATACCGGAACCAATCTTAGTTACATTAGATTTGCCGAAAAAATAGACCGAACGCCAATGTGTCGCAACCTAGAAACTAATACAAACGTTTTGCGAGTTATTAATTGTTTTTTTATTTTCTGTGCCGGGTACTCGGCGACAGCCTATACTAAGCGTTGTATAAAATCTGAGGGCCACCGAATCAGCATTAACGGGGGAGTAGCGAAAGGCGCGCTGCAATTGTCGTAAGGTTTCACTTCTATTAATATAGATATGATCATTATTGTCATTAGTCGTTTAGGCTTTGAAAAACTGAACATCATGATTTGTGTGTAATTTCTCTACTTGTGAAATGTATCTGATCTGTTGTATTTTGATAGGGATTTGAAAAGGGGGGGGGGGTGGGAGGAGGAGAAGGGGGCGGCGACGAAGCAATTGGAACTTGAGGGGGCCGATTTCCTGAAATAGGTTGAGAACCACTGTCTTACGTTATCTATTTAACCATTATGAGCAGGGGAGTTTGCAAAGAATCCACGGACTGCCTGCAAGCAGATTCCAGCCATAACAATGAGTGTTGGTACGAGGCATTATCGTGGGTGAGCATTTGCATACTTACACCTTAATCTCTTGGCCACTGTTAAGATAACAGTAGGCGAACAGAGATCCACAGGTATTTGTTTACCTAGGCCCTGTCTATCTTGCACATATCAGTGCTAAACACATGAGAAATTCATGGATAAACATACATCTTGTGTGAGTGCTCGGTGGGATTTTGATATCGTATGTTCTCTCTCTCTCTCTCTCTCTCTCACACACACACACACACACACACACGCTAACTTTATCTCTCTCCCTATGTCTTTCTAGTTCTCCCACTTGCCTCTCGCTCTCACTGTCTATTCCTCTCTCTCTCTCTCTCTCTCTCTAACTCTCTCAGTCTCTCTCTCTCTCTTTCTCTGTCCCTTTCTCTATCTGTCCCATTTCTATCTGGCTCTCAATCTCTGTGACTCCCTCTGTCTCTCTCTTTCTGTCTCCGTATGTGTGTTTCTGTCTCTCTCTCTCTATGTGTATAATTATGTGTGTATTTTCGCTCTTTCTCTCTCTCCTTCTCTCTCTCCGTCTCTTTCTTTCTTTCTTTTCTCTCTTTCTCATTCTTTCCATCTTTTTAAACTCTCTCTTACTCTCCCTCACTTTGAGTGTGTGTATGTCTTTCTCCCCTACCCGAAAAAATAAAAAGCCAAAATATTGTTCTACTTTAAGAAATAAGTGAAGGAAATCCTATCATTGGCCACAATCCTGAACAAACAGTAAGAGATTGAATAAACAATTGGATGTTGGGAATAAGAGGTAAATAATAATATTATGTGCATACCATTACACATTTTGAATGGCTTTTAACTTTATTTGAACGTGATTGAGAAAAGTCGACGAGCATGAAAGGTCAATATATTTTGAATACTGTAAGCCCGCCACATTCGCGGTTATTTTGTATTTGTGTTCGACCTTGTCCCTATTTCTTACGCGACGCCCTGTGACTGCAGGATGAACTGACCCCTGACCACCCTTGTCCACCTCTGACCTAACTGGCGAATGACAAAGGCGGGTGACGCAGATGAAGAGAACCCAAACAAAAGGCGTGACCCAAGCAGGGAAAGGTCACCACTGGACTAGGTTTCCTCGACCGTGGTCCCTGGTGGAGTTTTTTTTACTGTAACCAATCCGATCTGGAGCAAACTTGAGGCAAAATCTGAACATATTACAAAAAAAAAAAAAAAAAGGAAATATTTGGTAACAGAGTGAACTGGAAGATTTCGTTGTTGAACTAACCCCAGAATTGAAGCAAACAAAAATCAAGAACCAATCAAATATCGTCTGCAACGGCTTTTGGCAATGAATTGAAGAACATAATTATCCGTTGCAGCTACCATTGTATTTAAAGTGTGGGTCTATTTATGTGCACAATCTAGGTACCAGGAGATACTTTTAACCAGAGATATACATATACAAAGAAATTACACAACGATATATTTTAAATGGTCTTAATATATGCTGTTTTAGCCTGTTTTAGCCTCAGAGCAGGGGCGTCGAGTCGCACATAGTGCAGTTGAGGAATCGTCAGATTATATAGACGAGCCAACTACATGGGAAGAAGAAGAAGAAGAACCAATCAGTCAAAAGGGTAAGTTAAAATTCTTTAAAGGGCACTTGATTACAGAAAAAATATCTGGGTAAAGCATGGGTTAGAACACAATTTAATGTAAAGTATTCAATTAAAGATGCCGGAGGAGATGGGTGTTTAATCACGTTTCTCGGATTTTTTTTTTTTTTTTTGGTCCTCACATTTGCATGTCAAACACCTGGCGAATTCGTGGAGGGAGTTAGAACGAAACAATCATTTTACACTCCATGTTCTAAATCATTAATTATTAACTTTGATCAGTTATCATTGTGGTGAATTAACATTTTCCCGATGTGATAAATAGGCCCTGTTTCTCACTTCCACAGTTATGCAGTACTGGCAATTTATAGCATAGATCGATGTGATTGAAAGATGGAAGAAACGTATATACTATTACTTAATTACGCTTATCGTGTCGCCTAACGTATTTCTCGAGCCCAGTGTAAATGGCTAAACAAGCACTGACCTGCGGCAGTTTCTCCCAATCAGGAATAGAATTGCTATTCTCAGTACTGTGACTATGATTACAGTATGACATAAACAAGAGGGTACAATAAGCAATAACCACTGAGTAGTGTAAAGAAAACAGAAAAGACCAAAGCACGCAACAGCCGACTTTGATTGGACGATTAGTTGGATGTGACGTCACGACATTAACTTTCAATGAGATCCCGCGCATTGGCCAAAGTTTTCTTCTCACTGAAACTGAATCTCGTGACGTCACAATCCAACTAGTCCACTGATCAAAACCGGCTGGCGTGCGCCTAGACTAACGTTCAAAACAAATTCAAAATTTCTATGAATTCATATGGATTTATTTATTTATTTAATTATTTTTTTTTCAGAAGCGCTGATTGCTATGGAAAGCAGAGAATAGATGCAGTGCGCAATGGCATTGTTGAAACAAGAACTATTTTGCTTTCACACGAGAAAGGCCAGGCAACTGCAGCAGTACTTTCTATGTTAACAAGGTCTCAAATTCCCAGTCTTACAAACTTGTGGTTACGTTACGAAAATTGGCTAGTTCTGCGACTATCACAGACCACCAAAATGACCGGATGCCTTGAAGTGTGAAATGTGAAAATCTCAGCCCTTCCAGGGCTCCAAACAAGTTCTCTTTCATTCAAACACAACATCAAAGCCGGGCGCGATGCTCAAATCAAAGGGCCGTTTGTTCCAAGTGCTTTCCAATAACAGCCAAGGCGTGGAAGAATTAGAACGCGTCGTTAACCTCATTGGTGAGCATCAACGTGGGAAGTAAGGATCAAGCTGTGTTCTCATGTATACGGAAACGAATACGGAAACGAAAATGATCTGCGGAAACGACGTGCGGAAATAAAATTTTGTTTTCCCATGTGTACGGAAACGGAAACGTCCAAAATAAAGGAAATTATCACTTTGTTTCTCTAGTCATGGGATTCGTTCTTTGCAGTCTGCTATTTTTTCTCTCTCTGCCACCATGGCATCTGTTTCGTCCAGAGCCGAATGCAGTTTCTTGCTTTTGGAAGAGGAGTCCGTTTTAATATCACTCCTCTGTCACAGATGTATCAAAAGGAAACAAAAACGTCACCGAGAGCGCCGGTGGTGGGTCCACGATTATTTCTCCATTCTTTCTTCCAGCTCTCCGCTCAAATTAACATGTTGCAGCATAAAATGTGTGAGAAATTGAGAAAGAGTTCTGAAATCAATTTTAAATGATTGCTCCCACCTTTTGTTCCATCAGATAGTCCGATCCCAAAAGAAGCAGACGAATAATGTACTTAAAGACAAACAGAAAGCTTTATAGGCGATCGTTTTTGTCATCCAGCATCCGAAGCGGTAATGTTTCCTAATTCGGTGCATATATTCTGTTGTGCGTTTTCCAAATTCATTGTTCTGACAGTGTGTGGGAGTAATGTTCCTCATGTGAGCAATGTGCGTGTGTGCGGTATGAGTTAGGGACCTGTGTGCCTTTGATGTTATATTCAATGTAGTTCTACCACTGGTGGTGTGACAACAAATCTCCTAACAATAGGGTGATGAAGTTCTTATCTTATCTTGTTTGTCACAAGAATTACAATGGTTAACAATGCAACAGATGTTAACGGTTTCATTCCAGACATCCCCCTTTTTCCATTTTTTAAACGAACCTGTCTTTGCTTGGTAGTGATGTAATTGCAAATAATTCTGATTTCTAATCTGTATTGGAAAATCTCAGCACTTAAGCTTATATCAACCTTGAGGTTTTTCTTTTCTTTTGTTTTTTAATGCACAATTCTTAAAAACTCTTAAAGCAATCATGTTATGATACAGATATGTACATGATTATTGTATGTATTCACGTATTTCCATATTCTCAACTCAGGAATGCTCGAATAGAGATCCAAAAACTAGACTTGCTCTACGAGCCGTAAAGGGGAAAGGGGATGAGAGAGTGTCAGCGAATGAAAATTGTACATAGGGGCGGGGGAGATGTCGGGAAAGCATGGGGATTTGTGCAGTTGTTAATTATTATGAAACTGATTTTGTTTGAAAAGGATAAAGAGGAAAAAAGCAAATTAAGTGGTTGGATTTTGTAAAACTCGAATTAAATAATAGATCTGGTTTCTTAAATACAACAGTCAAATAGGACATCTCTAGATCTAGTCCATACAAAATGCTATCAAGTTTTAGAACAGCAAGGCTTTGTCATGCCTTGTCATGGACAGTCACCATTCTAATGGCAGCTCGTACGGGGGGGGGGGGGGGGGGGAGGGGGTTGAAGTCAAGATTGTAAAAGGTGTACAGGGTTACGGAGTGAATGTGGGGAAAGTGAGACATGGATAAATTCAATCCTACATTGACCTACATTTAGCCAAATATAAATACATTCAGGGTTGATGTTAAAACAGCCGTTTGTGAGGTGACCCACTGATGATGATTACTACATACATTAAGATATCAGTTTAGCTGGTAATCATTGTGTTCATGACTGTAGCAGCAGTTTCTTTACAGCTTTACGAAACAACACACTTTAGTACAATCGTGAAGTCAAAGGATAAAGCACAAACTCAACAGTCATATCATTTCTCCCCATCGCCTTGGCTATATTTCCCAAAATATATTAATTGTGGTGTAAATGGGAGTCCTTGTGGTCTGGCCTCCTCAGGTCAAAAAGTGTCTTAAGTTCCGGCTTGCGGCACTGCGGCAACGGCTAAAAATCGCTACCCAGTGCGAAAAAAATTTTTTAGTCGTTTCCGCACGTCGTAGTCGTTTCCGTTTCCGCACACATGAGAACACCCCTTCAGACCTCCAAGGTTCCACACTGCCATCTGTACGTCTTCAACCATGTCACAAATCCCAGACTGGGAGATGTAATAGTTTATGACAGGACAACAATCACGAACAAACAAGTTTAACACTTAACAGAACAATCCATCAGACTCACACATTTATTAAACATAATTATACAGATAATAGCGCAATTACATACATTATATTATTGAAATTAACTGCCGTACAACGGCCTTATTCTCACCTGCACTCTTCCTCGGATCCACAACCCGGTAGTTACTTCCTAAAGGCACTTCGGCCTCAGCCTCTCCCCTCAGGGTCTTAATAGCACATTAATAATTCACTGGCACCGCAGTCTCTCAATATCACCTTCCTATTGTCATACACCTTAGCATTCCACTCGCACCTCAGCAGGGCAATAACACATTATCATTTCAATAGCCCATCAACATGGCAATAGTACATTATCACATTCACGCTCATATCCACGTCCCTGTCCGTGGCCTGACTGCCACGACTTTATGTGCCTCTACTGTCCTGCACCGACAGCCTCACTCTTGGCCTATGTGTGGCCCCCGGCCCTATGCTGACCTATCACCGTAGGCGGCGCTCTTTGGCCCGACCTCGGCACCTACAAGAATAACATTACATTGGTATAATACCCTACCATTTCTATTCACTCCACCTCTCCTTACAACCCATGAAGCGTACACACAATAGTTCACCTTTCACTCACCACACATCTTACGGTAACACACCTCCATCGGAGTACACACTACTCACTCGCGCTACAAATCCATGAACTCACTTTCATCTATCGCTCATGGCGCACATTGCTATATCCAATATCAAGGACTTCCACATTCCTCACATATACTTATTTACATCATGGTAATAGACGAATATAATATAATACATCAATCATAGTTATCGATCACGTTCTACCTACCAGTCATCACTGGAAAAACACTCATCCGTCTTCCGACTGCTCCCCTTATGTTCGCCCGCTGGGCTCTTATTAGCGTCCGTTCAGTAGGACCTTCTAACTTGCAGTGATAGTAATACAGCGCTTTCGCCTCATTCAGACCCCCCACTACTCACAACAGCACGCTTAACTTACTTGTCTACGTGCGTTAATTTTACTCTCCTCCTTTCCCGTCTTTCCCTACTTGTCTGCCGTGAGCCCTTCTTACTCTACACCCGCTCTGTAGCAATCCCCTTAATTGCACTCACTCCACTCGTGACAAACCACATGGCCTGATAGTCAAGACGTTCATGTTTTCAAACACATAAACCTAAGATGGCAGTATCGGGACCGGATGCCACTGCTACTTTCCCAATGAAATGATTGTCTCCTTTTTTTTTTTTTTGTTTCACAGTGAATTTAATGGTTATTAAACACTGTTTTTCTTCTTTTTTTTTAACACAAAACCTTTATCCTCTTTTTTTTTCCCACATCCCAACGGTTATCTTCTTTTGTTTTTACAGCAAGACGATCATCCTCTATTGTTTCTGCAGCAAAACGATTATCCTCTATTGCTGTTACAGCAAAACGATCATCCTCTATTGTTTTTACAACAAAACGATCATCCTTTGTTGTTGTTACAGCAAAACGATTATCCTCTATTGCTGTTACAGCAAAACGATCATCCTCTATTGTTTTTACAGCAAAACGATCATCCTTTGTTGTTGTTACAGCAAAACGATCATCCTTTGTTGTTGTTACAGCAAAACGATTATCCTCTATTTGGTTTTTACAGTAAAACAGTTATCCACTATTATTTTACAGTGAAATTTTTGCTCGCTCTTATTTTTGCAGTAAAACACGAAATTTAGAGGCGAGAGTTATAGAAATTTAGCATCAAGGGGCCCCGAGTGTAAACAGCTGTAATTATAAACAAATTCGGACAACTAGGATGAGTAGAAGGAGCATTGACAGACTTCATACTAAGTGCCGGAAGAGGCAGACACTATTTTTTAATATAACACATTCGTTGGTTTCATCACCTAGTCACTGAATGACCAATGAGCGGCATTTTACTTGAGATTCACAAGTTTCCATATTTTTACATTCCATGCCAAAATCTGTTTCGGAAGAGACTCTGCACTTGCAATGGAAATAATTATGGCATTCAGCTTGTTGACATGACCACAGACTGCACAGAGCGACTTCACAACATGGGTGTACCATTCTGTGCCCAACCAGTCTGACCCAGTTTAGAGCGACTACAGACGAGCTGTCACTTTTGACAAGTCATTTAAAAGAAAAAAAAGCATCAGTTGCAAGTTTATAGTTAGGTGACCTCGCTAAGTCACCTTTGACTCCGCCACTTGACTCTCTCAGAACAGACTCGGGAACCTCATTATCAGCTATATCTGTGAAATCAATGTTTGCAGTGACCCCTGGGTCAGTATGTCATGTATTAAACAAAACTCCTGCTACTACCAGTAGTAAAAATTAACTAAAAATCGGCGGGTTGGAACTTAGGGCCCGCTTCACCCAGATGCAACGAGTTCCAGGTTTGAATCCAGCGGGGGGGGGGGGGGGGGTGGGGGCGGTGGGGGGGGGGGGTAACTTATTTAGTTATTACCTAGCACAGGTTTTTAAGGTATCTACTCATGGGCCGTCGTCTCTGTCATGGCCTTACTTCGCTGAAAACAGATACTATTATTGCCCGACAAAAACAAACATACTTACGAACAATGTTAATATTAAACTTCCAAAGGGAAACTTAACACAGTAGAAAGAGACCCATGAATGTTATTGTATGCTTTCTACTAACAAATACTCAACTTTAGAGTATTAAAATTTATGAAAAAAGTGAAATAATCCTTGGAAGACTGAGACTAGAGGGGATCTCATGCAGAGGAAGAAAACCTTCATTGTACAAATTAAAATAAGTGTTTATGCTGTTCATTTTGGCCACTCAATTTACTCTCGTTTGGAGCTATCCAAAAAGTCTTACACTGGGCGGGGGGAGGGGGAGAAGTGTAAGAAGTGTACATGGAGTTAAGGCTTGGGGGTTCAGTAGAGCGGACGTACACGTTTAAATGACATTAATAAATTAAACAGCTTACGTTTATATTCCTTTTTCGAGCAAATTAAGTTGTTGGATTATTATACGGAAAAGAAAAAAAAGTCAAATAGTCCTTCCAGAAATGTCATTAACTGAACCATTCCTGTGAGCCGCTCTGAGCGAAAAAACACTCAAGTCAAGCAGCTAAAGAACACCATACTGAGAAGTGTTCTCTGTTGAATATCTAGTAGTTTGACATTGTCCTAAATGTTCATGCTCTCACACAATCTTATTGCTGATCACTGCCTTTCAGGGAGGACAGAAGGACGGCTGTCTATAATTTATTCTTGACATCCCGTTGAAGGTGAATCTGTTGAGGCCAAAAACAGCGGGTGTTTTAAACATTTTAAAACATTAATGTCTTGTCGTGGATAGCCACTATTCCTAATGTATGAACAAGCATACAAGGGGAGGGGGGTCCAAAATTGCCAATTTCTATCTTACGTACTATATGAATGGCCTCTTTGGAGAAATATGAAGGAAAACAGAGAAGGAGAGGAAGAGACAGAGGTTCCATTATGTAACTCATGCAACTGCCCTACATGTTCAACGTGTTTTCTTTGAACTTTCGGAAAGTGACATTAGGTTCGACACGTAGTATGGCCCAGTCACTCATTGAAGATATGCCATCTGACCTAGAGACCTGACTCTTCGCATTGTTCACGGCAAAGTATCAACAACACAACGCCAACAACAAAAACAACAATAAAACGTCCTATCACACGTGGGTCGAGTCCGCTTTATGAATGGCAAAACCTTCTGGGTCAAGTACCAACAAATAATAGACTGACTTCACAACCTGAATGGGTTGAATCTTGGCATTTTCTCAAAACTATTTCTTTCATTCTGTCAGTTGTGTCGTAGAAATCCATGTTCACTGGACTAGTGACTTAATTATGGACTATTTTTAGCTAATTTGGGAAGAATTCTCACATTTTTTGTATGCCACACATGAACAGTAGCTTTGAGCTTGTACACAAAGAACTTTTGTCACTAGATATCCTTTTGACCCTGTATACTTCAGATAACACGAATGTACTGTAAATCTGCTAGTACACATATCATTTTCTGTCACATGGTTGCGAATGAATGGTACAAATACCCTTCTTTAAAGTTTTGTTGTTGTTGTTGTTGTTGTTGTTGTTGTTGGGGAAGGGGCGGATGGATCACCATTTGTTTGTGAATGAAAAATCTGTGCCTCTCCTGTGGACGCACAAGACGAATCTCTCTGTTTTGTCTTTTCTCTCTCTCTCTCTCTCTTTTATATTTTGGCCGTCCCTTGTAAAGCACTAGATGGACAGATAAACAAATCTTCTGTATATTGGATAAACCTTAGCATTATGAATATTACTGAGTGACCAAACCTGGGTTTATAAATCTTTGACCAATCGTATTCCTGCAAATTCGTATTTCAGTCATTTCTTTGCCGAAAATGGCTTTCGCTTCGACCCCGGTGTAGTTGTGTGTGTGTTTATGTTTTTTTATAACATTTTTGGGGGCTAGGATCTGGATCTAGGAACTTGGTTCGTCACAGCAAGTTTCCTAAATTAATTCGTTAGATCTCGTTTGAAAGACTGTTGTGTGTGTTCTACATGTATACATAAAATAATTCGGCCCAGCAAATCTGGGGAATTAGAATGGCCACTTGGCCAGAATAATATTTCTTGGTTTGTTGTTAATAATAATAGCGAGGTTTGAAGTGTGCCCGCATGATCAGCATTGAAAAAGAGTTGAGTTCAGCAAAAAGAAAAGCTATAGATGAAGGTAATGACATTTTGAAGAAAGGTGACAATGGAGGTCTGCAAATCTCATTGGCCCCATGAGATCGGAAACCATCCCCTCTCTTTCTCTTCTTCTTTTGTCTTAATTTCTGTTTCCTTTCTTATCAACGCCTCATCGTGCTTGCCAAGGGTTTGACCCCTGTGAAATTGATATCATGTCACCACTAACCCAGTCAGAGTTCCTTGCGATGGCAATAGCTTCGACTGTTACAATGTTTGACGTGGAGCTTCAGAGGCGTATCCATCCTTCGAAAAGGGCAGGATGAAAGATGAACGTAATATGGGACAATTTTACTTCCATATCTCACCGAATTAGCAACAGACTGAAATCTTACAGTCTTTCTATTAAATCCATCATTTTTTCAGAGCCTTATTTTGTCTGTTTCCTTAGTGTGTCTGTCTTGGTGCGGCTGTCTAAATCTTTCTCAACTAAAAAACAAAGAAAAACATTCTTAGTGTCATTAACAACAAAATTTACCAAATTGAATCAGCTGGTTCATTTTCTAAACGCCTTAAACAATTACATGATGAGTATCAGATCAGTAAAAATGCTTCTACGGCCATTTAAAAAAAAAATGCCAGTTTCCTTCCCTGACTGGCCATTCGACTAAATCAAATGCAGAGAGTTGAGGGTGCGGTGTCTGTGTTTCCGCGTGCTAAGGATGGCCAATCCTCCTATCTCAATGATTTACTAACTTTAAGCACGTGTAACCCACTGGAAGAAGAACATCCGACGAAAAAAGAAACGCCTGGAAATCATTCAGTTGTTGTGACCACATTTTGCGCATATCATATTTCAACCCTCACCGTTATCTCTCTTTTTTTAAAGCTTTCCCAGCCTCCCAAGCCCGTCCGTTTGGAATCGTGACTTCCCAGTCCACACCCGTCATTCTGTGGCGCCAATCCTCTCCAAATATTTCCGGTTTCATGACCCCCGATACCGAAACTTCATCCGCTGGTACCACAACAGAAACAACAACAACAACACTGTGGACACGATCTCCAAGCAAACACGCCCCCTCAAAACTATCAGAAAAGCATCCCCGGGTTCCAGACATAAGAGTTTAAAGTGACCCAGTGGAAGTTATTGCAAAATCCCAAGCAAATGGTAAGGGAGGATGAGCACTGGAATTATATGTTAACCACCCACACCGCAAAACTCGAGATAAACAGAATGAGGAGATATCAGATGTCGCGGTGACTAAACAGTGCGTCTGACAAAAAGCCATCTTTTATAGCAGCCAGGCTCATATTTACTTTAAGTGTAAACACAGCCAACTCGAATTAGAACTCATGTCATAACTATCTTAACCATCTGCTACTCAAACATAGCCTGCCGGCCTCTGAAAAAAACAAAACGCTGAAACTCAGAAAATTCCATTAAAACAGTGGAAATGAACATAAACGTATGAGAAAACAGTTAAAAAATGTAATAATAGATTGGAAAAATTTGAAAAATGTTCTAAATCTAGAACAACGGGCACTGGGTGACCCACAGCGTATTTCAAATAATGGGAGACTGGTGGCTGTAGGGTTGAAGCCCGTTGGATCAATGCTGTCCCATCATTTCCGATGATCCTGTTTCCAAATACCTCTTTACATAAATCAAGTCCATGGTACAGTCTGGCTCAGTAGAGTCTTCTCTCATGAATACTGTCTAGGAGACCCCAAAAAAATAATAATAAATAGAACAGAAAATAAATAAATAAATAAATAAGTAAAAACAGACTGGCTTTTTGGGATCATGTGGTCAAACAGAGTTTGCTTTTTCGGAAAGTTTTGGGATTAGGGTCAGGGTTTGGCTTATTGTTTGGCTTGTAGGCCGCAGTCATCTTTACTTTGGAGAAATGGCCACTGTAACCTTTTTTTGGAAATTAGCCACAACTGGTCAAACATAAATACATAAAAAAAAGAACGTACTGCGAGTATTTTGGCCACATTTCCTAAATAACGACTAATGTAGAATATTTAGACACACGGTATTTACAGTTTGAACTGTCTAAGTGCTACATTACAGTTTGGCTCATTTGTCCATAAGATTTGACTGGGTTTGTTGACAAGTCAATAGTTCTACACATTCTGGAAATGAAAGGTAAACTGAACTGTTCAATGTATGCAAAACTCGACAGCTGCATTTTCCAAATTATGTACATAGGATGCTCAGGCTTTCTATTACAGTAAGTACGATTATTTATTTTAAAAGAACTCACATAAAATCTGCATTATTGCAGCAAAGCTTGAAACTAAGTTAAAATTACACGCTATAACATATCACCTATTCTCTAGTCTCCCTTTTTCACTCTGTATCACGGCGAGTCATGTTGCTCAGTCCCTTAGGGTTAAGGGCTTGAGGACCGTTGCATGACATGGCAAGTCAGTGAGAATCAGCGGACAAACTTCTTCAATACTCCAGTCCTCACGTCACACCTCTTCACGCAAATCACGAGCAAGATAACCTAATAATTGGTTGGTTATTTACTGATCCTATCAGAGCGAAGCAGTGTCACATCCAAAGTTACTGGTGCGCAGCAAAACCTCTTAACTGAAACTTAACCTGAATATGGCTAATGATGTCAGAGTTAGGACCATTAATTTTGTTCACCTTAAAATAAATTATTATCAGCGCTACTTTTGTTATTGTTATTATTGATATTCATTTTGAATTATTCTACTTCTGAGTTTTCTGAAATGGAACGGTAAATTAATGCAACTTTAGTAACATACACATGGATACTAGTTTTAAAGGCCAACACCATTTTCTTGACTTCAGAGTACTTAACGTTGCGTAAAATATAAGGAAGTTATTGGAACTCTCTTTCTCTTTTTCTTTTCTTTCTTTCTTGTCTATCTTTTTCTTTCGTTCTTTCTTTCCTTTTTCTTTCTATAAATTTTCAATATACAATTTAAAGAAAAAAAAAACCGATGCTAAAAGAAATTTACCTTTTTTCCAACGTTTTCGTGGACATGCGGGGGCTTATTGTTACAGTGATAGTCTATGAAATGAGGTGATTTGACACGAGTAAAAACCATCATGAGATCTCCCGCTTTCGATCTATGAGGCAAATGATTTTTTCCTTCTGTTTCCCACCCCCCGGTCATCTTCTGGCCAGTCAACACACCCACGCAGGGTTGAAGTCACGTCCAGATATCTTTACACCCCAAATTAACTCTGAAGGTGTCAATTGCGCATTCCTAGAACGCTCGGAGTGGGCCATATTTGGACTGTAACGATTATTTTGAGACAGCTGGACAGTATCACTTCTTTGATCGCACTAAATAAAACTCGGTTAAACCCACATCACAACTTTTTTCTGGTACATTAGAATCTTCCCAGGGAAAAATGAAACGGTCTGTGATACCACTTGTGTCTGATTAGAATATTATATAACAACGCAACTTTCCGCTAGGGTACTGCGTATGTCTATTGCCAAGTCCTCACATTCTCAATAAGTTATAACTGGGACAAAACGAGTGGTGAAAATAAAAGCCCCAGAAACGTTTGTGTTTTGGTTGGGATAACACGTGACAATGTTGTTATCAGCGTGACATCGGGCCCTCATTTTGATACTTGTAGCCATCTATAACAAATGATTATTGACAGCCGAAGTTCGCCAGTCATGCACAAATACATTGTACTTTTTCTGATTGGACTTTATCCTGTACTTTGTTATAGGAACACAGATAAAAAAAAAAAGAACGGACAGTTATAAAATACTTACTGTCAAGATAAGATGCTAATTAAGTGCTTTTGGTGATAAATGGCATAAGACAGTTTACCCAACTCGTACAAGACCTCTCTGTAGCTTTTTTCAAAATCGAATCAGAATTGTGGCAAAGCTTTTCACCCTCTGGCGTTTTAACATTTAATTAATCAGTGCGTATTGCTCAATGTCCATTTGTTGCAGGCACCAGAGATGCAGGAGTGACATTCAACGTTATCATCACGTATTTGCGTAATGGGCCAAAGTTCCGTAGTTTTTTCTGCCACCTTTGAGAACTGCAAGGTACCACAATACCCTTACGCCTACCCTTGTGTGACCCACTAGTATAGCCTCATGACTGACAGTACCAGGGACCAAAATGCTCCTCAAGTACAGACTAGTGTGTGTTATCTGTACAAATGTGAGTACGGGATGAGCTAATAGGTCTTAACCTTAGTACCACACTGTGAAAACTATCTACATTCCACGTGGTCGTTTTGACCCCATTACAGAAAAGAAGAAGATAATATTATATACAGAAGGAGTTCAAAGTGATACGTGTATATTTATGACTGCGCGCCCACTACATGATTTGGCCAACTATTTAAATTACTACAGTTAAGTGCACGTGGCACAAAAAGATAAAAATGTAAGGGCCGTTCAAACTTGAAACAGAATAAATTATCAGCCTTACCTAGATATCCATCAGTGATAACACAGCCGAGCTATTGTTTATTTGTGTTCTAATTGCCATTCTTTCCGGAAAGTTCACACCTGTCCCATTGTAGTAGTGCAAACATCATCTTATCTTTGTTTAGTCAGTTATTGTTTTTCAGTGTTTTTTTTGTTAGTTTTTTTTTTTTTTCAATTGCGAGCTTTTAGCCCTAGTGCAGTTCTTAAATACATTTTTAACATTTAAAAAAAAAAAAATTTACTTCGAAAGGATCCACATCAAATTTGATCATATAATTAGAGCACTTGACCTGGACGGGAGGTCCCAAGATCGAATCCCACTCAGGGAGGTGCCCAATCTAATTATTTTCTTAAGGTATTGTTAAGGCAGTCATCGGAGGCCAAATTTTGTCTCCCATAGCTGCCCTTTGGCGACGAAAAGAGATGCAACATGCCCTGTGCATTAATTTCTTTGCAATGGACCTTCACTGCAAAGATGATAAACATCTACTATCTAGCAATACAATGGCCCAAGCTGCCACTCGTTGGCCCTAACTGCCACTCGACGATGATTTAGTTGTCAGTGGTCCCTGACAAACGTTTCTATTTCTGTGAACATTGTATGACTAACCTGGAAATTGACCAAATAACCATCTGATCACCATCAAGTGGCACTTTCAACAGGTGCAGCAAGTTTTGATCCTGGGCAAAAAATAGTTATCCTGGCCACGGCCGTAGGTGATAATCTTTTCTGATGATTCGTCTGATCTGGGGAGATTATTGATTGTGAGCGAGAAATCCATTGTCACTCAGTAATTACATCGTGTGTTAAGACACCAATGCAATAGACAGTTATCATGTATAGTGGTTTTGGTCGAGTGGGACCTACAACACTGTGTACTGTTGAAAGAGTCTGTTTTCTGTGTTGAAAGAGTCTGTTTTCTGTGTTGAAAGAGTCTGTTTTCTGTGTTTAAAGAGTCTGTTTTCTGTGTTGAAAGAGTCTGTTTTCTGTGTTCAAAGAGTCTGTTTTCTGTGTTCAAAGAGTCTGTTTTCTGTGTTGAAAGAGTCTTGTTTTCTGTGCTGAAACAGTCCGTTTTCTGTGTTAGAAGGGTCTGTTTTCTGTTCTAGAGCGGCAGTTTTCTATGTTTATAGATTCTGGTTTCTGTGTCGAAAGAGTCGGTCTACTGTATTTAAGGAGCTTTTACCCATGTTTAAGGAACTAGTTTCTGTATTTTAAAAGTTGGTATTTTAATAATCTGGTTTATGTGTTCAAAAAGTCCGTTGTCTGAGTCCCTAAACTTCATATTGATGTTTCTGCGCATGGTTCTGGATGGTGTTATCTAGAATTTTTTAACGATGTCACTGACGTAGTCTATAAAGACAGTGGTGGGTTTGGCTGTCATATTATTGCTTTCAAACTTATCATAATAATTTGATAATTTTTTTATTGTTTCCACAGCTATTTAGCCTGATGTCATGTATTGTCCTTTGTTTGTGTATTAAAAACAAATGAGTCATCTAAACGATGATGTTTCCTTTCTCTCTCTCTGTCTCTCTCTGTCTCTCTCTGTCTCTCTCTCTCTCTCTCTCTCTCTCTCTCTCTCATTTCTTTGATAAAAATGTATAACTATCTAAAGCTCAATGCAGTTATTGGAGAACTTCATTATTATCTCTACATTATGAAACCCATAGTACATTTTGTGATTTTGTACCTATTTAGCCTTTTACAAGTATCAGGACCTAGCAGTACAGTGTGTCAGGTTTTGGATTCTCCGCAATTTGACACCAACACTTGTTCACTTTGTGCTGAATTGTAGGTCTCTCTGTGTTCACTGAAAGTCTTATTATCATTTCGCTGGCCCTTTTGTGAAACGGCAAAGTACGAGGGACCAAATTTTTATAACAGAAAAAAAGTATTTGAAATATAGTCCTATCGTAAGTACAGTTTTAGTTATAGAAATAATAATTTCAAATATTCTACTTGCCCCCCCCCCCCCCGCCCCGAAACAAACAAACAACAACAACAATAAACAATAAAGTCCTTGTAATGAGTTTTTAGAATATTTCTTCGGCTATTTGCCACGTTGTTGTATGTGCATTTTTGCCTTTTCGAGAAAATGAAGATTGAAGTTTGGTCGGCAAAAGGGCTAAAAACAAGTAAAACATTACGTCACAAACATATATGTCTAGAAACGTTTTTAACCGATTGGAATGACACCTATAATTATATAATAATAATGAAATTAGGAGTGACAGAACCACTTTCATGTCAAAAGCTCAAAATTGACAAAATGTCGCATACAACATTGTGGCAAATACCCCTGGACTTACGTAAAAACGAGTTAACATTCTACGGCAGTGCGAATATACTTGAGCAGCAGTTCTCGATGAGGATAGCTATTTACTCGTATCTCTCCTAATAAGCTAGGACTGACTTTAGACAATTGGCAACATGTTGCTGTGTAAACCTGACAACATCCAACAACGCTGATGAACCCCTGATTTCCTAAGCTGATTACCAAAGCCGTTGACAGGCCTGTAGAATGTTACGAAAGCGATCGGAGAATGAGAGATGTAAAGAGGCGTGGGTGTTCATAATTATAGGAGATCAAAGAGACGATGGGCGGCTGTGCGGATACACAAAACGTATTAATGTTGTCAGCTGACAGCGGGAGACAAAGGCTGAGATTTGAATGCTTTTAGAGGAGGGGTCCTCAAAATGGGCGAAATTTAGTCAAGAGGGATAAATTGAGCTAAAGGCCTGTTTACACTGGTAGATTTCAGGAATAGAAAAAAGGAATCGGGGACTGTGTGGTCTCCTGGCTTTCCGTCTTTTGTTTTCCGATTTCCCCCTTCGAAACGCTAATTGTTTACAAGTCCGTTTTCTGAACGAGAAGCGATGCGCATCGTTTGTTTTGATCATGTTTCGAAGGGGGAAATCGGAAAACAAAAGACGGAAAGCCAGGAGAGTTCTTCCCACACAGTCCCTCATTCCTTTTATCTATTCCTAAGACCTACCAGTTTAAACAGGCCTTTACTCTGGGGGAAAACTTTGCCTACTCCGGGGGTAAATTTCTTATCTTATCTTATAGGACAGTGACCCTTATCGTACGGACAAGCCGTTAAATCCAATGGAAATGTTGCTCGGGATGAACGAGAAGACAAAGGTTGGGAACCGCTGGTTTTTAGAGTCTGTGGCTGTAATAGTTTGAAAGGAGAGAGAGAGAGAGAGAGAGAGAGAATGACAGCGAGACATTGCGGGGGAGGTATCGAAGCGGGCGAAAAGAGATCAAACGCAGGAATAAAACATTAAGAAGAAATGACAAGGTGAGTTTAAAACAAAAACGACATAGCCAGAGGCGAAGTTTCAGATCTCCTGAAGGCCCCTGGCGCGGACGTCTCTGGAAGAGTCTCCCACTGTACCGTCATTCTGTTCAATCTGTCCATCGTTTTGTTTGTTTGTTTGTTCGTTGTTTTTTTTCCCTCATACAATACAACCATTTTCGGGTCGATGTGGTCTCTAACTCAAATTCAAACTCAAACCTGACACCCCCCCCCCCAAAAAAATTATTTGTAACGAAGGGAGGTATAGGAGGAACTGAGAAGCTCCAACAAAAGTTGTCTACCATACATTTGTCATTCTCTTAAAGTGCAGATACAGCAACAAAGCGGGAGTGAGCAGTTTGTTGTTGCTGTTGTTGTTTAGACAAATTAAGTCAGAAAAAAAAAAAAAGAAGAGGAAATACTAACACCCGGTGTATATTGTCAGAAAACACTGAGAAAGATGCTATCTCTGCCGACGTCTGGGGTACCGACAGTGATATAAAAGGACAAAAAAGAGTTAATCCCAATGCCGTCAGAGCCAATTACTCCGTGGTTTCAAAAGTTTTGAGCCCCATTTGGCAGTCTCGAAAAAAAAAATGGAAATCTGAGATTGCATAAAACTGGAATTCCCACCTAAGTATGTTATTTATAAAGCGCGTGTCCCAAAAAGGTGCTCACAGAGTGATTTTGCGATGGAACAGGAACAACTCTCTGTCTGTCTGTCTGTCTCTCTGTTGGTCTCTCTGTCTGTCTGTCTGTCTGTCTCTCTCTGTCTGTCTGTCTCTGTCTCTGGCTGACTCTCTCTCTGTCTGTTTCTCTCTCCGTCTGTCTGTCTGTCTCTCTGTCTCTGTCTATCTGTCTCTGTCTGTCTGTCTGGTCTCTCTCTCTCTGTGTCTGTCTGCCTGTCTCTGTCTGTCTGTCTGTCTCTGTCTGTCTGTCTGTCTGTCTGTCTGTCTGTCTCTCTCTCTGATGTTCTTATAAATAACTATATATTCATGCTGTACAAACCATACAGGGCTTGAGTTAGGAGAGAAACATTATCAGCGAGTCAGTAGATATTTCCGACTCAGTACTGATTTTAGCTCTGTTTTGAATTTCTCAAATGAAGAAATATCTTTCAACATACACTTCTAATCGGCTAATCTTAATGTCTCTGGCCATGTGGTGCTGAAAAAATAGCTAATTCAATTGGCAGGAGGCGTGGCAGTAGTTTTGGGTTAAAGACGTCAGACAAGAACGAAAAAAGGAAATCAACACAAACAGTGGAACAAGCAGGACAAGTCACATTGAGCGCTCTACAAAGGAGCCCTCAGACAAACAGAATGAAGCCCCAGTTTCGAGACAGCCACCCAAGAATAGACGCATTCAGATCGTATTAATTCCGAGCCGGTGACGACAGAGGTCTCTTCCTTCCCAGCGACTGCGGAAAAAAGCTACAGAAAAAAAGAAAGAATGATGGCGTGTTATGGACGACACCGTCTACACCAAACAACAACAACAACAACAACAGCAAGGTTTTGCAGGAAAGGCAGAAGATAGTAAGTTCTCAGCCAGCAACTCTACGGATTGACGTCAAGGAATGGCATCCTTCATTCTCACATTCGCTGGTTACGACATCATGCCGCCCTCGGTTTAATGTAGGGAATCCACCGCTACAATAATCCCTATAACAACAATTTTTTGCAGGAGAGGCAAAAGACATTTCCCAGCCAGCAAACCGTATGGAGAACCAACGCGTAGGATTGACGTCAAGTTTACACATAGCAATGACATGATTCCTTCGCACATTATTTTGTTAGTTAAAGACATCGTGCCGACCTCGGTTTGATGTAAGGAACCCGCCCCCCTAGGATAATCCTACCAAGTCTAGTGAAATTCTATATAAATCTTCGTGGAACTGAAGTAGTGATGCTGGAGGGGTTCACTTTGCTCCCCGCTATATTAAACCCTTGCTCAGTTCCCAGTTGGTGATGACTAAAAGAAACCACTGGCAACCAAGAGGTGAGAAGAGACCCAGAGGAAGATCAGCAAGAAGGTGGCAAGATGACATCAGGGAGCAAGAGGACACAGCATGGCAGAGACAGCCAGAGGACAGAACCAGATGGAAGAAATCTGCGGAGAGCCACATCCTGCAGTGGATGAACAATTCTCTAGATCAGGGGTCATCAAACTAAGGCCATCCGGCCCGCGACGTCAGTTCATCCGGCCCGCCGTGGTACTTGATTTTGTTTGATTAAACCAGGGATATCTAGAGCTACGGGATGGAGAGATTGCTTATGCGGCCCGCGCTTGTAAGTCTGTCAGTTACCCGACCCTCTGTGAAAAAAGTTTGGTGACCCCTGCTCTAGATGAATAAGATAAGATATAACTTTAATATCCTGTTGCCAGGAAATTTATTGTCACAGCATCTGTAGCAGCACATCAGTAAATGCAATAATCTAAGACCTACAAGTCTTTAACGCATACCGCACACATGCACATTGCTCACACAACATTACCAGCAGATAAGAACATTACTCACACATACATACACTGTCAGAGCTATCCATTGGGAAAATTAACAAGAGCATACTATACTACATTAGGAAACACTGCTGCTTCGAATTGCCGATGGCCAAAACTATCGTCTACAGCGCTCTCCGTTTGTTTTTAAACACAGCAGTCGCCCAATTCTGTCTGATGGAACAAGAGGTGGGAGCAATCATTTAGAATTGATTTTAGTTTTCTGTTTGCACGAATGCACAAATAACTCACCAAAGTTCACGTACTCACTGATAGATAACCAGCTTTGATAATAGAGTTGATAATTTTGTTCTTGTCGTGCATTTCCTCCCTATGCTGTAGTACAAAATAGAATGACAGTTTGCTTATATTTACAAGGCCAAGACCCTCCCACCCCCAGTTGAATCCGATCATAACATGACATCTCTTCTGCCAGCCTACACACTCAAGATTAAATCAGACAAAAACCATTAAAAAGACTATTACTATTACTATCTGGAATGAAAGTGTATGTGTGAATAGAAAACGGAGAAGAAAGACACTATTAGCGGTACAAAATTACGACCCAGATAGAAAGACAGAAGGTATTATTCTGTGAAACGATAAATTTATATTTTTTCAAAGTGAATTTGACCTAGATTGGTGATACACGCAGTCTTTTTCTGTAGCACCACAGAAATTTGCACGTGGCAAGTCCAGAAACGGGCAACACAATTACATGGGTTGTCTCCCTTGGACCGGCAAATCCGTGTCACTCCGCACCGATAGAATGGTCTTCTTCACGGCAAGAGGGAGAGGAGGAAATGAAATGCGTTTCTGATCTGAAGTGATGGACTAAACCTGTGGCATTTGAATCACATGTGATCTGATCTGATCTCCGGGCTAATGGCGTATCGGGTTATCGTGATTTGTTGTTGCCGACGCGCTGCCTGGACTTTGCCCTGTTGGTCTGATAGTCTGTTCGTTTGTTTGCGTGTCGAGTCCCTCGCTTTTCTTCAAAAGTCTTCTTCGCGCATCTGACACTCGTCGATGTCTTCATTTGCATTTTGATCGGTTGTGGATAGCGCTTGCTTTTTGTTTTATTGGGGGAAGACATTTATTTTCTTAATGACTTCGCCACTTATTCCTCCGCTCGGATGCTCTCAAAAAGCCCATATTGTCCTGGTTTTTCCCCGTCGCCCATCTGTTCAAACTGTCTAAATATGTTATTTTTTTTAGTAAAACATTAAGATTTTACCCACAAATTGAATAATTATGTTATTTTTATTACACATGCCAAGTTCGTCACGACTATGGTATTAAATCTTGATTTCATGTCTGGGATTTATTCATTTTTACTGTTATTATTTTTCCATTTTTAGTTTGGCTTCTTTCTGTTTTGAACTTTTCATCATAAGTACTACATTAATTGTATTTTCACGACGCATTACCTTTCAAAGTTTCACAATCATCATCATCATCATCATCAACATCATCAACATCATCATCATCATCATCAACATCATCATCAACATCATCAACATCATCATCATCATCATCATCAACATCATCATCAACATCATCAACATCATCATCATCATCATCATCATCATCATCATCATCATCATCATCATCATCATCATCAACATCATCATCAACATCATCAACATCATCATCATCATCAACATCATCATCATCATCATCATCATCATCAACATCATCAACATCATCAACATCATCATCAACATCATCAACATCATCATCATCATCATCATCATCATCAACATCATCAACATCATCATCATCATCAACATCATCATCATCATCATCATCAGCATCATCAACATCATCAACATCATCAACATCATCATCATCATCATCATCATCATCATCATCATCAACATCATCAACATCATCATCATCATCATCATCAACATCATCATCATCATTCACATTATTTGAGTGCCCATAAGATCGTTCATCCCGATGATCATTGCTGCAATTCTTACCAAGCCCGCAATAGTTGAAGATGGTCAATAAATTTTCGTTTCTGATTTTATCTGGGGTGATAAATATATAATTGTATAATATGGCCGACTGTGTTATTGGACGCTTCTAGTGTAGTGAGCTCTGTTTCTGTCCTATCATTCTGTTATATTCTGTCTATTGTCTTCTTCTTCCTAGCACAATGTGATCGTTAACATATCAACGTGATTTCTCCAAACTGAAAACTCAAAACTCACGTTACAGCAGTGTCCTCCCTCCCTCCCACCCCCGTTTCAGTGTTTGCTTCCACCGTCCGTCCTCCGAAAAGATAACGAGAAATCCTGTATGACAGGGGAAATTGTGTACAATTATGAAAAAGACGGGGAAAAAAATGGAAGAGAAATGAAACGATGTTGGGGGGCTGGGGGCAGAGACGTGGGGGGGGGGGGTGTCACGAGCCGCGCGCGTGAGCTCTTTTTTCTGTTAGTCATGGGTTGGGTTTATTTGGGAGAATACGAAACGCGTTTAGCTTTTAATCGAGCCACGGATTTAGTGATGAGGGATGTGTGAGTGAAGTTTGTAAACATTAAGTTAACCCTTTGATTTTGGTATGCGTGTGAGATTTTCTTGTTTACATAGTAGGGTTGTAAAAGTTTTAGTGTAGGTTTTTGAGTGGTGTCCATATCCTTTTGAGAAAGCAATTAGGGTTAACTGAAAGACAGACGTGTGTTTGTCGTGGCTAGGGCCTTGATCGTCCAATCGGGAGGGAGACCCTTAGTAACCATCAGGGGATATAAAAGCTAACACACGTACTAAGATCAGTGGATTCATATTTCGAGCATTTGGCGAAAAGACGAGTCACGGGGGCCTCCTACCTGAGTGGAGATGACAGACAAAAGAAAGATTCGCGCTGTTAAGAGACTAGACAGTGACAACACCTCGTGCACCAGGCTTAAATGCACGCCGCTTACATTGGACTCTCTCGCTCGCAAACCATCGAGAGCGAGGAAATGGTGAGAGATCCCTCGTGTGTTTGAGCCAGGAATTGTGACCGTTTTTTCCGTCACCCCATTGTGACGAAGAGAAGGACATTGAATATATATTTTTACTAGATGTGTAATGAGCTGTTAGATTGTGTTTGAGATTGAACTATGTTCATTTCCTAGATGTATACTTCTTAGTGCGGAGCAGCATAGATATTTTGTGAAGCGTATTACTGTGAAAAGTATTAGTGAGTGCTGCTACACTTAGGAGTCAGTCAATTATCTGATTAGGTGCTATTACTGATTGTACGAAAGCGAGATCGGCCAACTTGAATTTGTTTACATCGGTATCCTTTAGGAACCGTAGTCCTGGATAGGCGCACTTCAAGAGTGCATATTGTCACGAGCGAGTGAGCAAGGATCAGTAGTTACGAGAAGAGGGTTAGAATAAAGTTAACCCACGGGCCACGGGGTAAGGGAAAGCGTGCATGTTGTGAGTGGTGGGGGTCTGAATGAGGCGAGAGCGCTGTATTACTATCACTGCACACTAAGACGTCCTAGGGAACGGACGCAGGAGAAAGCCCCAGAGGGCGAACATAAGGAGAGCAGTCGGAAGACTTGGGAGTAGTGTTTTTCCAGTGATGACTGGTAGGTGAAACGATGATTGATAATTATGATTGATGTATAATATTCGTCTATTAGCATGATGCAAATAAGTATATGTGAGGAATGTGGAAGTCCTTGATACTGTGTATAGCAATGTGCGCCATGAGCGATAGATGAAAGTTGAGTTCATGGATTTGTAGCGAGAGTGAGTATTGTTTACTACGGTGGAGGTGTGTTACCGTAGGATGTTTGGTGAGTGAAATGTGAACTATTGTGTGTACGCTTCATGAGTTGTAAGGAGGGGTGAAGTGAATAGAAGTGGTATGGTATTATACCAATGTAATGTTATTCTTGTAGGTGCCGGGGACGGGCCGAAGAGCCGCCTACGGTGAGCACAGGGGATAGGCCAGCATAGGGCCGGAGGCCACACATAGGCCAGGAAGGAAGCTGTCGGTGCAGGACAGTAGAGGCACATGAGTCGTGGCAGTCTGGCCACCGACAGGGACGTATATATGAGCGTGAATGTGCTATTGAAATGCTAATGTGCTATCGCCATGTTGATGTGCTATTGAAATGCTAATGTGCTATTGCCATGTTGATGTGCTATTGGAATGCTAATGTGTTATGGCAATAGGAAGGGGCTATTGAGAGACTGCGGTGCCATTGAAATATTAATGTGCTATTAAGACATGGAGAGGAGAAGCTGAGACCGAAGTGTCTTTAGAAAGTAACTACCGGGTTGTGGACCCGAGGAAGAGTGCATGTGGGAATAAGGCCGTTGGACGGTAGTTAATTCAATAGTATAGTGTATGTAATTGCACTTTTATCTGTATCTTTATGTATAATAAATGTGTGAGTCTGATGGGTTGTTCTGTTAAGTGTTATCCTTGTTCGTTCGTGATTGTTGTCTTGTTATAATTATTACATCTCCCAGTCTGGGATTTGTGACACATAGTACTAGACTTGTCGATACCCTATTTTAGATAGACTTGCTAGAATTTCAGCAGTGGATGACATTTATGTAATATCTATGATTGTGATTACCGTAAATTATGCAGTCGAATGTTGTATGATCATTACATGGCCCGTCAGGCCTGAACATAAGTAATCCTGTGTTGCTTAGTTATTGTGGTATCAGTGTTTCGGGTGCGAGTGTACTACATCCACCAACCCCCTCGTTGACATCTGGAGGGGACCTACAAGAACGCAATTATCCCCTAAGTCCCACTTCTGACGGGGGGGGGGGAGGTGGGAGTGAAAAGGAAATGAGAACGGAATATTGATATTAATTAACTTTATTGCCAATTGATTTGATAATAATCATCAGGAAGATCAGAGACAAAATTATGGCTCATCAATACGGTTTTTAGTAGCGGCCGGAGATCAAAACCGGATTTGTGCGGAGGGCTAAATAAATAAATAGATAAATAGACGATTGCTCTGTGGCGAAATGGGATGGACAAGAGAAAATCTGTGCTGTATGTTTCATTGCTAGGTATAATGTACCGGGGAAAATGTTGGTTTATTGTTAAATAATTCTACCTAGTTGCCATTACAGTAGTACTAGGTAGAGCGAGGAAGCACTTTGTCGTTCATATAAAAGACATGACCATGAGGGGGCGGTAGTGGATGTTTTTCTGATGCGTAGTGTGGGGAAATGGTAACCAAATGCAAGGTTTGGGGTGGGGCTGTGGTTGTTGCTGTTGCTGTTGTTGTTGTTGCTGTTTTCTATCTCAGTTATCGGTGGTATCGTTATAGGTGGCCTGGAAGTGAGTTAATTTACAGGTGTGCGTTGGAATCATTTTGCTGAGTACAAAGGAGAAAAGAATCATAAAGATTGTGTTAATCAATAGAATATTGAGTTAGAACAAAATTATGATCGTTGAAGTGAAATGAATCAGATACTTGTGGTTTTCAAAGGCAAGAATGCTGCCGCCCTAAGGCAAAACGACGTAACTGACGGCTCGGCCTTTTCCAAGTTCAGTGTCTATAATGAACTTGCCTCACACAATAATTCTGTTATGCCAAAGGCAGAGTCGAATCTGCTCCCGAAATATTAATTTCTAGTGCCTATACCAAACCAGCTTAAATGCCTGTTCGTAATCAGAGACAATAAAGTAGAAAATGACCATGTTATCAGTTAAGTCGTTTTCCTTGTGGTTGGCAGAATGGCTGTAACAACAACAAAAAAGTCTCGAAATGTGAAATGAAGAAAAATCACCTGGAATGAAATCAAACGTAGTAAAAAAAAAAGGCAATTCTACAGACTGAGGACGGTACAAGAGAATAGTAACGATTGCTTAACTCCAGACCTGCATAAGAAGGTCGGTTTCAATACTCTCTTTGGGTACAGTGTTGTGACATACTTAAAGACAGTGATCTGATAATGCACAGCAATATAATTGCAGTAGTGAAAACCGGTGGTCGAAAAATTGACCGAAGTTATCAGGTACTATGGCATATATGAAAATAATGGGAGGAGTTCCTCCATCTGAGTCACATCATGTGGACACTACAAGGACAGAAGTGTCGGTGAGTGGAGAGTCGCAGGAGGGCGCGAGTTAGTCCTCTAAATGGATGTTTACACAGCTAGTGCGCGGCTCGGCCATTAACACTCAGAACATGAAACATTATGTACCCGACTGAAGTTGTGTAAATCATAATGTAACGCATGATTATGCAACGTAACTGTCGCAAATCCCAGACTGGGAGATGTAATAAGTTATGACAGGAAAACAATCACGAACGAACAAGTTTAACACTTAACAGAACAACCCATCAGACTCACACATTTATTAAACATAATTATACAGATAATAGTGCAATTACATACATTATATTATTGAATTTAACTGCCGTACAACGGCCTTATTCCCACATGCACTCTTCCTCGGATCCACAACCCGGTAGTTACTTCCTAAAGACACTTCGGCCTCAGCCTCTCCCCTCAGGGTCTTAATAGCACATTAATAATTCACTGGCACCGCAGTCTCTCAATATCACCTTCCTATTGCCATAACACCTTAGCCTTCCACTAGCACCTCAGCAGAGCAATAGCACATTATCATTTCAATAGCCCATCAACATGGCAATAGTACATTATCATTTCAATAGCCCATCAACGTGGCAATAGTACATTATCATTTCAATAGCCCATCAACATGGCAATAGTACATTATCATTTCAATTACCCATCAACGTGGCAATAGTACATTATCATTTCAATTAGCACATTCACGCTCATATCTACGTCCCTGTCCGTGGCCAGACTGCCACGACTTTATGTGCCTCTACTGTCCTGCACCGACAGCCTCACTCTTGGCCTATGTGTGGCCTCCGGCCCTATGCTGGCCTATCCCCTGTGCTCACCGAGGTGGCTCTTCGGCCCGTCCCCGACACCTACAAGAATAACATTACATTGGTATAATACCATACCATTTCTATTCACTCCACCTCTCCTTACAACCCATGAAGCGTACACACAATAGTTCACATTTCACTCACCAAACATCTTACGGTAACACACCTCCATCGTAGTACACAATACTCACTCGTGCTACAAATCCATGAACTCAACTTTCATCTATCGCTCATGGCGCACATTGCTATATCCAATATCACGGACTTCCACATTCCTCACATATACTTATTTACATCATGGTAATAGACGAATATAATACATCAATCCTAATTATCAATCATCGTTTCACCTACCAGTCATCACTGGAAAAAACTCTCTCACTAGTCTTCCGACTGCTCCCCTTATGTTCGCCCACTGGGCTTTCTCTTGCGTCCGCTCTTTAGGACGTTCTAACTTGCAGTGATAGTAATACAGCGCTCTCGCCTCATCCAGACCCCCACCACTCATAACATGCACGCTTTTCCTTACTTGTCTACGTGCGTTAATTTTACTCTCCTCCTTTCCCCCCGTAATTATTAACTATCGCTCACTCCACTCGTGACAGTAACCTCCAGTTTTTCCAAACTACTGAGCGTAACTTTTGATGCTTTGAGTCTTTTTCTTCAAGTGCCGGATCTGGACAGATATCGACGGTCATGGTTCGCCACTTATTCCTCCGCTCGGATGCTCTCAAAAAGCCCATATTGTCCTGGTTTTTCCCCGTCGCCCATCTGTTCAAACTGTCTAAATATGTTATTTTTTTAGTAAAACAATGTTTTTGGGTAAAAATAGCTTTAATTCCAAAACAAGTGCGCGACATGCAAAGAGTTTGTGCAACATTTTGATGTGCGCGGCAAAAATACAGCGACTGCTGCAGCTTAAAGGGAACATTGCTGATAATAATATGGTACTCCTTACAAAAAAAATAAAAATAAACAACGGTATTTTCAAAGTAAAACTTAAATGTTCAGGGCGCGGTTGGATTAAGACAGGCATTTGCATGCATTTATCACACTCTGCCTGTCCTGTCGAAAGTTCAGTCTGGCATTACAGCGGCATATTACAGTCTCCAGGTAAGAACACTTCGCTATCGACAAGCCAGGCTAACCAGTGGTTGCCATCATCAGCATGATGCAGGCTGCTGCCAGTGCCATGGTCGAGTTCTCTTTCTCTCTCTCTCTCTCTCTTTCTCCTCTGCAAATATCACGTGGGCGGAGGTGTTTTGTTTTGGTTTGTATTTCCTTTACTTTTAATGCACGGCTTTGCAATCTGGGCCATGGTGCACGTTGTTGAGTATGTGAGATACGGCCATGGTGCACGTTGTTGAGTATGTGAGATTCGGCCATGGGTGCGAGTGAGCGGATGTGTGTGTATGCTTGTTTCTTGACTGATTGTCTGCATGCAGAGGGGAATCAGGTCTGCATGGAAGCATTTTGCGTCTTTTTTGTCTTTCTCCTACATTTCTCTTGCTCTCGGTCTCTCTCTCTGCCTCGCTCTGTCTGTCAGTCTCTCTCTGTCTGTGTGTGTGTGTCTCTCTCTCTCTCTCTCTGCCTCTCTCTGTCTGTCAGTCTCTCTCTGTCTGTGTGTGTGTCTCTCTCTCTCTCTCTCTCTCTGCCTCTCTCTCTCTGCCTCTCTCTGTCTGTGTGTGTGTGTCTCTCTCTCTCTCTCTCTGCCTCTCTCTCTCTGCCTCTCTCTGTCTGTGTGTGTGTCTCTCTCTCTCTCTCTCTCTCTCTCTCTGCCTCTCTCTGTCTCTCTGCCTCTCTCTGTCTGTGTGTGTGTCTCTCTCTCTCTCTCTCTCTGCCTCTCTCTGTCTCTCTGCCTCTCTCTGTCTGTGTGTGTGTGTCTCTCTCTCTCTCTCTCTGCCTCTCTCTGTCTCTCTGCCTCTCTCTGTCTGTGTGTGTGTCTCTCTCTCTCTCTCTCTCTCTGCCTCTCTCTGTCTGTGTGTGTCTCTCTCTCTCTCTCTCTGCCTCTCTCTCTCTCTGCCTCTCTCTGTCTGTGTGTGTCTCTCTCTCTCTCTCTCTGCCTCTCTCTCTCCCTCTGCCTCTCTCTGTCTCTCTGCCTCTCTCTGTCTGTGTGTGTGTCTCTCTCTCTCTCTCTCTCTGCCTCTCTCTGTCTGTGTGTGTGTCTCTCTCTCTCTCTCTCTCTGCCTCTCTCTCTCTCTGCCTCTCTCTGTCTCTCTGCCTCTCTCTGTCTGTGTGTGTGTGTCTCTCTCTCTCTCTCTGCCTCTCTCTCTCTCTGCCTCTCTCTGTCTCTCTGCCTCTCTCTGTCTGTGTGTGTGTCTCTCTCTATCTCTCTCTCTCTGCCTCTCTCTGTCTGTGTGTGTGTCTCTCTCTCTCTCTCTCTCTCTCTGCCTCTCTCTCTCTCTCTGCCTCTCTCTGTCTCTCTGCCTCTCTCTGTCTCTCTCTCTCTCTTGCCCGTCCCCACCTTTCTCTCCGGCTCTCTCTCTCTCTCTCTCTCTGCCCCTCTCTCTCTCTCTGCCTCTCTCTGTCTCTCTGCCTCTCTCTGCCTCTCTCTGTCTCTCTCTCTCTCTTGCCCGTCCCCACCTTTCTCTCCGGCTCTCTCTCTCTCTCTCTCTGCCTCTCCCTCTCTATGTGTCTCTCGCCCTCTGTCTGTGCCTCTCTCTCTTTCCTCACCCCCTTTCTCTCTGGTTCTCTCTGCCTCTCTCTCTCTCTCTCTCTCTCTGTGCCTCTCTGTCCCTCTCTCGGTCTGCCTGTCTACCTCTCTGTCTCTCATGTCGTTCATATTTTAAATTACGCCAGCCATGTCTAAATATGATTATATTGTCATGACGTCGGACACGGAATGACTTTGCCCTGCAGGAAACTGTCCATTCTGGTTTTCAAGAGAGTGTTTAACACCAGCAAGACGAGGCGTTTGGGACATTTGAAGAGGAGGAAGGGCAAACGTTGAGAAATTGAAAGGCTGACAATGTCATTAGATTAAATGTATAGAGTTTGTGGGTGTGTATTTGTATGTGCCCGCGGGTGTGGGGTGTGTGTATGGGGTGTGTTGGGGTGGGGGTTGAAATACGATGTGTTTCTAAAGAAAAGAACTTGATGGGAATACAGCAAAACAACTGCAAGAATGTTTTGGAGGCCCTGAAAATGTACCGCTGGCGATCAAATGTTTTAAACTAGACTGGTTCTATTCAGGCCTATATCTTTTGTTAGCTTTGCTGAAGTGTAGAAGCCATTCGCTCATTAGATCATTGTTTTAAGCCCATTATCATTATCATCACAGACTTTTAATTCCGCCACTCATGCGTTTCTCGCTTTTGTCTTCAAACTAGACTTTAGACGACCTACATTTTAACGGCATTAGACTATCCTTATGAGATCAGACACGAGAGAGTCTTGACACCTTCGTCTTTCGTATCTAATCACACATATAAATAGCATCGTTTTTATTTATTTATTTGTTTACTTGCGGCGATGCCTCCTTGTGAGTGAAGTATGTTTTTTTGTTTTCATTTTTTAAAGAGGAATTTGCATGAAAACTAATGTGCTCATTCAGGTAGCCAACTGTCAGACAGTCAGAAGAGAGAGGGAGGGAAGGGGTGTGTGTGGAAGAGAGAGAGAGGATAATAAGAGAGGAGAGAGAGAAAAGAGAGAGAGGGGAAAAAAACAATAACACACGCGCACGTTCAGAGGAAGGGAGAGAGAGAGAGAGAGGGAGAGAGAGAGAGAGAGAGAGCTAGAGCGAGAGCGAGATAGAGGACAGTAAGAGAAGATAGAGACAGAGACAGAGAGAGAGAAAAAAAAACAACACACGAGCACATTCAGAGGAAGAGAGAGGGAGAGAGAGAGAGAGAGAGAGAGAACAAAACAACACACGAGCACATTCAGAGGAAGAGAGAGGGAGAGAGAGAGAGAGAGAAATAATTACTTATCCGTCATATGGTTGATTAAGCACCATAAACCTACCTTTGACATTCGAAAATAATATATCAAGTCAAGATTTATCTGAGCACCCACTTAGGCGCTGTAATTCCTGGTTAGAAGGGTCGTGGTTGTCTGAAAGATTCCATTTTTCAAAGCGGTTTGCTAACGAACGTTAACATGTCATTAAGATCAAGGTCTTCTTCTCCTGAATTAGCTTTATTGAAAGATGATGATTCCAAATCATGTTTTTGTTGTGGCTGATCAGGTCGGAGAACCTGTCGGGGTAGCGACATCAAAAGTCTAATCTGACTTTGAAGTAAATCTTGACCTCAGTTCTTGTTTGTTCCAATTCCACTTTTTGCACACCTGAGACATTCGACATTAAGTGTTTGCGGCCTCAGTACTATGACAATGAGTTGGAATAATTCCGAACTGTGAAACGGCTTGATAAAGTGCCACAACGCATTTTAAACAAGTGCCAAAGTGTGCATTTGTTATAACTATTCGACATACTAAAAGATTTCCGGTTTTTCAGAAAATGGAGACAGAACGAACAAGAACGTAAGTTACAACTGTGAAATCGAAATTGACGAAATATTATAAAAATCACAAAAAAACTGTGTGACTGCAGAGAGGCTTAAAGCAAAGTGAAAATTTTGCAAAAAGGAAAAGTTGTATGTCGCAAAGCTTTAGGGTAATCCAATAGTATCCAAACGATACAATGAGGCGCAAAGAAAAAGGGGAAGACAAAAAATCTCAATATTTCGGTGAAGAACCTTTATCAAGAAAAAAAAGAACAGGAAAACAAAATGGAAAATTGAACAGATAAAACAATCAACAAACGAAAAAAAATGAAGAAAATGTAATATTAAACCATTACGGTAACGTCTGAGAGTCCTGGCTCGTACTTCCCCAGAGCATCACTGTCGCGATGTGGGTTAGATGGGGATATTTCGACTGACACCCTTTCGAGGTCCGCTCCCACAATCGACGGACACACAAAAAAAAATACTTGCACTCTAAAAACTAAATAATCAATTGCTTTGATTTTTAGCAGAACTGTAGGGCAGTTTAATTACAGGAATTAATGTAACAAATATAATTATAAATATAAATATCAATTCAAAGGCAACTGAATCTAACTAATGAAACTACAGCTTTCTATAAAGACTAACGTATTCAATCTAACTACTTGCAGGTCATATGAGTTATATGCCAAATAGAATCCGCGCACGTGGCGACGGATATAACAGTTTAAATTCTATTAATTCAATGAGACATGTTATGATATGGACATTTCCTCTAGACACGCCATGGAGAATGCTTGTACAACCATGCGTTGTCTGGCGGTAGCTCTGAAACTGTCTTCAAAAGTAAGTAGAACGGTTCACTTTCATCATTACAAATTAGTATGGACTCTCACCATGCGGCCCTCACTGGGAGTGAGAGCGCTGGATGTAAACGCTGTGGGTTTATATCAAACCAAGTAGCTTAGGCTCTGGAGCTTTAAATCAGGCTCCTCACAATGGACTGCTCAACTGCGTCTCTATGTCTCTCATCTGGCTGAGGACTATCGCCGACCACCTCGTAAAGGGATTGTCTACATGTGGCCCAGAACTAAGTTCTGTATGGCCTTAAATACTGGTCTGCATCAGCAGCTTACCGTCTAATTCCTGGATTGTGATTGGTGCAACCACTTCTAGCTCAGCTGCCGAACTGAGTTATTTTAAGTAACAGCCCTACGCAACGACCTTGGGTCGACATCAAAGGTCGAATCACTCAATACAATATAATGTAATTTTATAGCAATAAATTCTTAACATGTTCAAAACCCCGAGCTTTTACTCTGGATCACGGATTTTCTGTACGTCAACCGACGTCTCAATAACATTTAATTCCTACTCACCCATTCCCTCTCTACTAAACCTAGTTCAAAACACGAGATATAAAAAGTGCTCAGTCATGCACACCTACGCTGTCCGTCTATCCTTCCCCACACCTTCTGTCTATCTATTATAAAAAAAAACTGTTCAAAACAAATTGTTTACGAGACCAAGTTATGCTGGCTCGCACAATAATTACGTTTGTAAAAATTACTCACTGCTCTCTCACAAAAATTTAGTCAGTGGAAACATTTATGAATTAAATCTGTTCTTGACAATCACGTCTGCCAAACAGATGAGTTACAACTTTTTCTTTTTCCCAGTTTTTATCTGTGACATCGAAAGTTTCCTTGACCTGACATACAAATCACTTGTGACACCACAAATAAAAATGACATACATGAATTAATGTTAAGTTCTTAGTGGCTTTTTGTTGGTATTTTCGTTTCAGTCTATTTTAATCTTCATTTGGCCCTCAAACGTCCTTTTTTTCTTTGTTTCTTGGTTACGTTGAGAACCACTTATATTCCTTCGATAAACAGCACAAAGAAATCACAGAAAATCTGTGTCGTCGCAGCAATGCTTGAAGCAAAGACAAAATGTAGCAAAGGAAAAAGTTGCATTTTTCAAAGTCTTGCTAAATTTGTCTTCGCCTTCCCTTTGCATTTTCGTGTATCGTTTCTGTATTACTTCTTACGCTGGGCTTAGCTGCATATAGTTTTCTGTGGTTTTTTTTTTTTTTGTATTACTTCTTACACTAGGCTTTGCTGCATATAGTTTTCTGTTGTTTTTTATTGTACTACTTCTTGCACTAGGCTTTGCTGCATATAGTTTTCTGTTGTTTTTTATTGTACTACTTCTTACACTAGGCTTTGCTGCATATAGTTTTATGTTTTTTTGTATTACTTCTTACACTAGGCTTTGCTGCATATAGTTTTCTGTGTTGTTTTTTTTGTATTACTTCTTACACTAGGCTTTGCTGCATATAGTTTTCTGTGGTTTTTTTTTTGTATTACTTCCTACGCTAGGCTTTGCTGCATATAGTTTTCTGTGTTTTTTTTTGTATTACTTCTTACGCTAGGCTTTGCTGCATTTCTTCTAATTCGATTGACAATATTTCAAAACAATGTCGAACTCTAAGCCTGGCGCTGTAATATAATTAATTTGTATTGCTGTGTATCACCATAGCAAACATGTCGGCGAACGCATGATGCATGGGTCAAATGGAGTTCAGAGTCATGACGGCTTATCATTATCTTTGTTAAATACCTTCATCGGCTGCCACTGGCAATATTGAAAAAATACGTTGGAAAACCAGTAAAATCATCAAACTTCAATATCGAGGGGTATTTGCCATATTGTTGTATGCGACACTTTGCCGATTTTGAGGTTTTGTCACCGAAGTTGTTCTCCAATTCGGAATTTCGTTATGTACGAGTGTCATTTCAATCAATTAAACACTTTTTGGAGATATGTATTTGTAACGTATTCTTTTATGCGTTTTAACCCTTTTTGCCGACCAATATGGCAAATTCCCCTCGATATACTACTACTAGCTTGACCAGCTCTCAAAATGACTTTTTAAAAGTAAAAATGATTGACAGTGTCCCTCGGTCCTGCTAGCCTCGCTTCCCCCAAGTTTTGAACCAATCCAGCCAGCATCCCTACTTCAAGCCGACTTAGATTTGTACAGTATTCCCGTAAAGTTGGTAGGGTTACCGTTGGGGTGGATTCCCTACATCAAACTGATGGCAGTGCGATGTCGTAACCAGCAATTTCACGTTGGAACCATGTCATTCCTATGTGCAAACTTGACATCAGTCCTGTGCACTGCTGTTTTTTTGCCTATGAAAATGTGGCCAAAAAAGTCTGAACTTAGGGCAAGGAGCGACCGTGAGATTTATTGCTCTTTTATTGCTCTCTGCACAATAGCTACATGGGCGCTGGCAAAGATCCTGTAATTTGATACCCTAAGCGAGCTTGATCGGGCGAGTGTGTTTTGATTAAAATAAAAATCTCACTAAGTTTTTTGTTCACATCACGACTGATTTGTTTGTGTTAGCAGCTTATCGTCATATGTGCGTCAGATTGCCGCAGGCTTCCTGGCTGGGTACCACTCTTCTTGCTAGAAGCTGATGTTGTACGTTGGGTTGGACACAAGTAAGCCCCGGCAATATAGCATTTGGTCAAAGGCAGTTATGAGGTTAAGAGCAACGGCACTGTTTTTAAAATCACAGAGACCCAGAAACCGTCACAGTTGAACAGATCACAGCTGGACTTTACACCTAAACACACAGAGATCCATCCACTAACAGCAAGGCATTTGCCTTGCACAATGCTCCCAATATTACCATCAAAAATGAAAGATTTATGCAAAGACAGTTACAGGGTTAAGTGCAGCCGCACTGTCTTTAACTTCATTATAGAGATCCAGAAACCGTCACAGTTGAACAGATCACAGCTCAACATGCAGAGATCCACCCACCAACAACCAAGTGTGTACCGTGGATAATACTCCCCAAATTACCATCAAACATGAACGATTTATGCAAAGAGTTATAGGATTAAGCGCAAACGCACTGTTTTTGACTACATCATCGAGAAGCAGAAATCATCACAGTTGGATAGATCACAGCTGGACTTTACACCTGAACACACAAGAGATCCACCCACCAACAACAAAGTGTTTGCCTTGGACCATGCTCCCAACAATGACCATCAAAAGTGAAAGATTTATGTGCGTTCTGTAGAGTCCCTGACCTGGTAGGGTCTCGTCATTTCCGTTTTGTTATCAAAACAAGTAAACAAAGCACTTTTCAACCCACGCTAATGGCCATTCGAGCGGAGAGAGAGAGAACCTTTGGTCTTTGTTTGTTAGGACTGACATTTTTGTGTACACGGGTTGTTGCTCACTTGGAGAAATTACATCTTTGTTAATTATTCACCTCACCTCATTAACCGATGTGATGAAGAGATAACAGCAGGTTATGAAACTGTGTCATTAATTGGCGTAATGAAAAAATGATTACTAAAACAATAGGCTACCTCACAAAAGAATCTTATCTAAGTTAAAATAAAAGGAAAAAATATTTTGTTTTAATTTCTAATTTATTATAACTTTTTTTCATTGCCCTGTCAAAGCAGGGCTTTGTAACATCCATTTGTTTAAAGGGGGGAGGGGGGGGGGCTTTGTTGGGGGACCGTAGCTATTTACGAAGCCAAATAGAGAAAATACAGAGTTATGTTTACTGGTGAGCTATTGCATACTGTGTAAAATACCACGGTCCCTTAACAGAAGCTTTCTTTTTTTTTTTTGTACTTTAGTTTAACCAGAGAGTATGATTGTATGTATAGAGAGGTTTCATTATAGGTCGATTTGCACTGCGAGACACGGGAGTCTCTGCGAAATCATTGTTAGCATGGAGCGGAAAGTAGGTCGCTGCGGTAAACAATATCCGTTTGTGCATTTCCAAGGCGGGGCAGAGGAGCTTACAGGCGGTTCTAAATAGTTTCAATCCGCCCAAAGTTATTAACAAACCACAGTAAATAGGTTCGCACACTGTCTTTGGTGAAGGCGGTCTCTTTCAATTCTTCTTTACTCCAGCGACGTAGTTTCGCGATTTGACGGAAGTCATATCTCTCTATAAATACATACTCCCTGGTTTAACTTCGTTCCAAGCTCTCCTCAGATCTCACGGATTTTCTGTGTTTTCTATTTTATTTCTGAGGAGTTTTGAGTCTAACCGTAATATATATCTGCGTACATCTGTGGCGTTTCTGGTCCAGTTGTGTCATGCACGATATTTACAAGTTGTTTGTTTTGCCGTCCTCCTTATGTTGTTGCTGTTGTTTTTCTTTCTTGGCCTTTCCCTGTACCTTGGCCTTTCCCCGGGATATTTCATTTCTGAGGAGCTTAGTTAGTTTAACCGTATAATTATTATCTGAGTACATCTGCGACGTTTCTGGTCCAGTTGTTTCTTGCACGATAGTTACAAGTTGTTTGTTTTGCCGTCCTCCTTAATTGTTGTTGCTGTTGTTTTTCTTTCTTGGCCTTTCCCTGTACCTTGGCCTTTCCCCAGGGCCGGATATAAACCTTGGCGGGGCCCGGTGTACTTCAGATTCGAAGGGCCACCTCACGTCATACGTAGAATTAAAATTCAAGGCAAATTACCTAAACATATACACTCAAGTCCGTTTATTGCAGGTGATTGAAACTGACTAATGAGTCATATAAATTCTGAGGTAAATAGATACATGTATAGACACTTTTAATTTACCGCCCTCCATATCACGTGATTTGCAAACAAAATGGCGGCGTTCCCCACTTGTAGGGCGGAAGCGGTGGACAACGGTCGAACGATGCCATCCTCTTGTTGGGCATCCAATTGTACAAACCCGTTATGTGCTGGTTTTGGCATAAAAATGCATCTTTGCTTTGAATATGCACATATTCAGATGCCATCATCAAGGCAAGTTGAGGTTTTTGCCCTACACGGTGCTTTTCGAAACCGTGCGGCTCCCCGCAAACAACCGTAAACAACCGCAACGCGGAAGTTGAAAGGGTCTATACATGAAAATACATGACAGCAAAACTCCAAGTATATTTTTATGTAAGACAGACTATAATGAACATAACCGTACGGCTGTGTAACTCTTCAGTTTCCATAGATGACAATGGCCGACTCAACAATTTACACAACAAAGGTGAACCTGTGTAGGGGGGGGGGGGCCTTTGGCTTTCCCCTCTTGGCCCCCCCCCCCCCCTGTATATCCTTAGTGTCCGAAAACGTGCCTATTTATTTCATGAGTATGTAAATGTTATGCATTGATAGACGTTTATCATAATTACAGGTAGTAGTGATTGCCCCATTCTTCGAATGGTAAAAATACAAAGCACACCAATCCAGATCGAAAGCATTCAGCACAAAGACATTGATGTCGAGACACTTTGGGTCATTCCATAGAGATGTAATAAAACTATCTCTATGGGTCACCCACACAAAAATCGGCGATTAATAGATAGATAGGACAGTATGAGTGCGCAGTACTGCGTACCACAGACTAATAAATTAACCAGGCCGGAAACACGAGCTTCGGGCTGTATCGTTTGTTACGGAATTTCCCGAGCGGCGACCGTATAAAAAGCATGGCTGCCGCTAAGGAAATTCCGATTCTACTTAATTTCTTTTTATTTGCCAAGATTGGTTGTACATGTATTAATTTCTTGGTGCGGAACCAAACTTCCGCGTTCAGTAGGCGCGTCAAAATGGTGTCATTCAAAATTGTAGCTGTGCTGAAGCGTCGGTCGTTACCGTAAACCTGAAATGGCGGATGGTTCATGACCTTTCTCTGTTTTGTGACGTCACACAATGGGATCATTCAGTCTGGATATTTTATTAGTCTGTGGTGCGTACCGAGAATTTTTCAGGAAGTGATGATGTCTTAGGCTCATGTGTTCGTAAAAAATGAAGGATCGGATGTAGTCAGTCAGCGGCATTAACTCTCTAGCGCCCAGTGTAACATAATTGAAACAGGCCATTGGCGCTAAAATGCTGAGTCTTTGATACACTTACTCTTCCTATTTTATTATCAAATAATGTTCCCAATTACAAATGTACATTTTTACAATAATCTGACTATCTAAAATCAGTTCAGCATAATACAAATTATTTCAGAAGTTCTGGGATTGGCAATTTTTGTCTGGGCACTAGAGGGTTAAGCAAAGTCATTTATATCCTCTGCCTACCTTTGTGGTTTATAATTATTTTTGTGCCACTAATACGTGACTACATCATGGATACTGAACCGAGAAGAAAACTGTCTCAATGCCAACTTTTTTTTTTTGTTTGTGTGCGTCTTCAGTTAAATTAAATTCCGGACGAATACTGTCTTTTTTTTCTTCCGCAGAACGGTAGATTAAGGGCGATCAGTCTGGTTGTCATGGTGACAAACAATGCTGACTGCATTCATAAAGCTTTAGATACAAAAAAAATATATAAAATTGTCCCTGTTT
>OZ007572.1:15333156-15365656 GCA_963931925.1 Onchidella celtica
CTCTTGGCACATCTCCAACTCACAGGCTATATTATTCAAAGTCAGTGTTCCTAGTTCTAACTGCGTCTCGCCCCAAATAATTGTCGGGATTAAGGAGGAATCTAAAAATGGAGTGTATTATAATTTTCAACACATATTCAATACATTCATCTCAGGGTCTGCCTGTCTGTCTGTCTGGCTGGCTGGTTGTCTGTCTATCCCTCTGTCTGTCTGTTTCTATGCCTGTCTGTCTTTCACTCTTTTTTTTTCTGTTATTCTATCTCTCCGTCTCCGTGCCTGTCTATCTCTCTTGTCCCAGTCTGTCTCGCGGCCTCTCTTTCACACATATTAATCTATCAGTCTCCATTTTTTTCTACCTCATCCATAGGGGAACACATTGAAATAGGGTTGTGGTTAATGAGCGTGACACTAGAACTAGAAACAAGACATTTTCGACTTACGCCCAAAGAAACTTGACTGCCGAGACCCTCAACTGTGACAGTGTCCTGCGGCCTCTTTGATACCGGTAGATGGCATTGGTGCCAACTTCACCGTGACTATAGGCTGAAAATCTCTCACCAAGAACATCGCCAGCCTGTGTAAGAAAATATCAAGCGCCCTCTTTTCCTTATGTACTGGTGAATGGTTAGTGGGCGCCTCTGGTGTGATCTCCTTCTAATCTGTCCTACCGCTCTGTTACATTCTGTCTATCGTCCGTATTTTTCCTTGCACAAGGTGTCCATTATTTTATCGGCCTGGTTTCTCCAAATTCAAACTCAATTCAAACTCTTATACAAGATTCCAGTAAGGGTGACCTTAATAATTATATAGGCTACATATTATTATAGGGAGTGTCAATTCAGGCCGCCACCTAGAGGCAACTAGCGGACTAGCCTGAATGGAGTAACGGTGCGGTGTTTTGTCTATTCGAGCCTCTAGGTAGCGGCCTAAATAGAGCCGGGCCCCGGACGGTGTCTATTCTGGCCGCTACCTAGAGGCACCTAGCGGTCTGAATAGAGTAACGATGGGGTGTTTTGTCTATTCGGGCCTCAAGGTAGCGGCCTGAATAGTGCCGGCTTTTATCACAGTCTAAATAATCAAACATAAGGTCACTCAATATAAAAGGGAAAGTTTATTGGGGGCTACATCTAGCATTCATAACCAAACCCCTCCCTTAAAACAATACAATAGTCTCCGTCTAAGAACTCGCCGCCTAAGAACCCGATCCGCCTTAGAACCCGCTGTTGCCGCGAAACCGAATTTTTTCACTATAATTTACATGCGTAAGAACCCGCTCTGAAACGAAAAATCCGCCTAAGAACCCGGCATGTGACCGTGAGACAAGCACACTTTTACGTAAAATTTCGATATTAAACACAAAATTCTCTTTCAAGTAGACGGGATAGAACAAAGCCACACAGTACAGTGAAAGAGAACCGGTGGAGGGAAGGTAGGGGGAGGTGAACCATACAAAGGATATAGCCCAGTTACGTCTTTCGTGTGCAAGCAGGCCACTTCTAGACTAAATTAGCATAGTCATTACCTAACATCTATTGTTGTCTGACACGAGGGGCAGAATTTTATACGTAATTGACCACGTGCTTGGTTTGCATGGCACATGTACAGTACTGACGGCTGTATGTGGTTATTACACATGGTATCACTGGGCCTCGTGTTGTATCCGCCTAAGAGCCCGGTCCGCCTAAGAACCCGCTTTTTCTGTCTCCCGTTGACCGGGTTTTTAGGCGGAGACTACTGTATTTGAGCTACCTGTTTCTCGCTACGGTAATATTGATCATGTAGCCCCAATAAACACTCCCTTCCATTAAAATGTTACAAATTACTTTCTTCTATATATTTCCGTGAACATTACATAATTCAACCTTGAATCGCTTAACCCGAAAATAAGAAAAAACGAAAAGAAAGATGGTATCAGCCCTCAGGACACACTTGGGCCAAAGAAGATTAGTTTCGTTATTATAATAATGGCGATGATTAATATAATCATGATTATTTGTGCCAGGAGATCTCACTTCTAACGACTTTGGGCAACGTCAGAAATATAGTACTCTGCGGGTCGCGCTTACTAATTTGTCGGCGAGACGGGCTATTTTTGGGGCTGTAAAGCCGACAAAAGATCGATTTAGCGGAACTAGGGTGGGGTGGGGGAAAGGGTGGGAGATAAAGACAAATGTTCTACTAGCCCCCCCCCCCCTCCCCTCTTCCAATCGAGCCACCCTCCCATCCCTCCGTCCTCCCTTTCGGGCACACACATATTCTTTTCCATGTGGCTGGTTTCTTATGTGAGACCCAGACTTGTAGGTCAGAGAGATCGATAGAAGCCGCTGAGTTTGGGAAAGATGTTTTTATCTGTCTGCCCGTCTATCAGGCTGTTTATCTGTCTGTCTTTATCTATTTATCCATCTATCTATCTATCTATCCATCTCCATCCATTGTCTATCTATCTGCCTATCCGTCCATCCATCCATCCATTCATCCATCCGTCTATGTATCCATCCATCCGTTTATCCATCCTGTAACAAATCCCAGATTGGGAGATGTAATGATTATGACAGGACAACAATCACGAACGAACAAGTATAACACTTAACAGAACAACCAAACAGACTCACACATTTATTATACATAAAAATAAAGATATACGTGCAATTACATACAGTACATTATCCAATTTAAATACCATCCAATGGTCATCCTTCCCAACATTCATTCGATCTCTGGGTCCACAACCCGACAGTTACTTATTTAAATATACTCCGGCCTCAGCCTCACATCAAGGTATGTACTACTTGCGGCCTATCTTACTGGCTCCTGCTCAACCTAACACCAATATCTCAATATCACATTACTATCCCAATATCACACTAATATCTCAATTCATACGTCCCTGCCTGTGGCCAGACTGCCACGACTAATGGGCCCTCGCTGTCCTGCGCTACAGCTTCACTCAAGCTGGCCTGTGGGTAGCCTTCTGCCCAACCCAAGCATCTCCTTATGCTGGCCTATCCCCTGCACCAGTCTCTCCCCCACGGGTAACCTCACGGCCCGACCCCGGCACCTATAAGAATAACATTACATCTCTATAACACCATACAATTACTATCCACTTCACCACTCATTACCATCAAGCGTACACACAACAGTCCACATTTCACTCACGACACATCTGCACTTCTCTACGGTAACACACCTCTACCGTATTTGTGATGTTTCCACTTTCTCTCACTAACTTTCTTCTGACACCAGCCGTGATAGGCACGGCACAAACACACTAAGTAATTGACTATCTCTCTTCTATAAGTTATAACAAACGATATCTGTATTGCTTATATATACAATAATTATTAATTCATTCAATAATAATAGGAACATAGGTGATACAATTTCACGTGAATTTCGATGGAATGAAATCAATGCAAATCAGTACATGATAATTAAAAGGGCTTCGTAATATTCAATTTCTAGCACATTTTATAAACACATGGGTACATTCAGCATAAGGAAACCTCTCCTTTAGGGGTGTATGGCGCTATCTGGGAGCTGGTTCTTCCTCTCTACTCTGGCTTGACTGCGCAGTTAGATCAACAGGTATCGGCAGGTACCAATAGGTCGGGAAGCCAAGAAGCCACGATGTCATTAATCAAAGTACAAGAAGTTGAGAAGCCAAGAAGGTGTTGTTCTTCCTCCTCTGTAGAAAAACAATCGCAACTTCCTAATCTACTGCTGGAAGGCATGACTTCCATACTTACTCCATGACGGATATTCATCATTAATACTTTAAACCGCTGACACTGTTATAAGTCAGGCTGCAGCTCCCATACTCCATAGGCTCCCATATAGGCAATAGAATAAACGATCAATACAGTTTTAATGATATTTACACGTTCCCCACGAGGAATAACGCTCTCTCTAACAGACCCCATCCTATAAGGTTTAGTAACACATATGTAACGGCGTTTCCGTGACTCTCTCAGAGGCAGTAGTTATACCAAAGTAAACCCACTAGATTTAGGTTCTACAATTATGAACATTAAGTAAAATACACATACATCGTACAATTAACTTACCACTCAGCAACAGCTCAAATGCCGACAAGATACCAAAGATACCACGCTCTGACAAAGGATGTTTGCGGGTTCCCTGACCCTCCCCACTCACAAGACTAGTACAAAGTTACAGTTGCAGTTGTGGTCTCCTCTTCGGCACGAAGCTGGTGAGTGCTCTCAGCGGTCTGAAGTTGGAAGGAGCGTTCGGGGATTTATACCCAGTCGGGTAGCGTCCCAAGACGCTCACCGAGTGTACATTAGTTATCCTAATAGCCACTCCACGTCAAATACTATTGAAGCACCTCTACCCCCCAAGCAATTCCCAGGTGATCTGATCGTCAAGTACGGAGGTCAATTCCCAGGTGATCTGATCGTCAAGTACGGCGGTCAAGTAAACACTACCCTTTTCGGGTGTCAACGCGCTTTCCGTTGCATTCCCTACCTTCCCCCTCTGGCATACAATAACTCTGTCTCCCCGCCGTCAACTATCTTCCCACGCTATTTATACCTTGCCAATCTGTCACCCTGTTACAGTATTACACAGTACTCAGACTCGGTACGAATCCATGGTCCTAACTTACATCTATCGCTCATTGCGCACATCTCTATACACAGTAATCAATGACTTTCACATTCCTCACATATAACTTATTTACATCATGGTCATAGGAGAATATAGTACATCAATCATCATAATTATCAATCATAGTTCAACCTACCAGTCATCACTGGAAAAGCACACAATCTCCCGACTGCTTTCTTCACGTCTGTCCCCTTGGACTTCTTAACTTGCAGTGATCTGACTACTCAGATTTTGCCTCATCTAAGCCTCAACTCACTCACACACGCACGCTTCAAATCCCCTTCCCCGCTCTTATTAACTCTCGCTCACTCGCTCGTGACATCATCCCCCACCCCAAAAAAATTAATGCAATTAATTTCCAAATCGCATCAAGATAATTGTCAACGAGTGAGCGCGAGCGATATTTACGTAAAAATGAACTATTCATGCCCATAGCACATATGATACCGAAATCAGGGGAAAACATGGCGATCAATTTGCCCTGCACTATGCATATATATATATCACATCATGAATACCTAACTAAAACATATTAACTAATACAGAATCAAAATCACTCAACCTATCAACCATTCTTCATATAATATTTATAATGTCAATGTTTTAAGATCGACGAATCGTTCCCACAGATCACTGTCAATGTTCATATGGTTCCCAATTTTCAATGACATACGTTTTCAATCGTGCACAATTTGCGATTCTTCGTTGTTCTGTCTGTGCGTCGAATGTTCCTGTCCTCCGATGTGTAAGCCACTGAAATCTCCACCTCGGCTCGACTAAGGTAGTCGGCGATATGATTGCTGGTTCCTGGAATCGATTGAATGACGAACGTATACGGCTGTAAAGCCAATGCCCATCTAGACAAGCGAGGGCTAGACGAACGATTCTTAGATAAAAACGTTAGTGGCTTGTGGTCTGTCTGGATGTAGAATTCTCGTCCAATCAGATAACGTCCTAATTTCTGGACGGACCACACAATGGCAAGACACTCCCTCTCTATTACAGAATATCTTCTTTCTCTCTGTAATAATTTACGACTGACATAGCACACAGGATGGAAACATTCGTTCTTCTCCTGTAGAAGACAAGCGCCGATACCAGAGTCCGATGCATCTGTTCTGAGGATAAATTTAGATCGAAAATCTGGCAATATCAGAATGGGTGACGATGATAATGCTGTCACCAATTTATCAAATGCTGTCTGACAATCAGACGTCCACTGGACCTTATCGGGCTGTCCCTTCTTAGTAAGGTCAGTAAGAGGAGATGACAAAGAGGAAAAGTTCGGAATGAACTTCCTGTAATAATTTAAAATTCCCACTAAGCTTCTCACTTGTTTCTTTGTCTTAGGGATTTGCAACCCTACTAATTTCTCAATTTTTGTTATTTCAGGTCTCTGAATACCTCTACCCACGAGATGTCCTAAGAATACTATTTCTGGACATGCCAATTACATCTTTGCGGGTTTAGCAGTTAACCCAAAATGACGCAATCGTTTAAAAATTACTGTTAGTGTCTGAATATGTTCAGACCATGACGACAAATGACACGCTATATCGTCAAAGAATGACACGACATTAGGTATATCCTTCAATACCAGTCTCATTAATCTTGCAAACGTAGCTGGCGCGTTTACCAACCCTAATGGCATGACCTTAAACTAAAACAATCCTATGGGCGTTTGGAAAGCCGTGTACTGTTTAGATTCCTCAGCAAGAGGAATTTCCCAATACCCTTTTGTTAAATCTATCTTCGAGAACCACTCGCTCAATAGTATACGGACCTTTCCATGTCATTAATAACTTATTATGATCCGTAGGCAATAACAACAAAACCTTGTCTCCTGGCTTAAAAATTGGCAGTTTGGACCCTCTATCTTTATAGTTTTTTTGCTCTTTTTGAAGCGATACTAGAAGCTTCTTCCGCAATAGTGCGCGCTGAAGATAATCTCTCTCTTAAATCAACAAGGTACTGAAACACTGAAATTTGCTCATCGTCTCCCGATGATGGCGACGTCATCATGTCCCGAAGAACATCAGTTGGACCCCTAGGACTACGACCATACAACATCTCAAACGGAGAGAATCCTGTTGACTCCTGACGTACCTCCCTATACGCAAATAATACTGCAGGGATATATCTGTCCTAATCTTTAGGGCGATCAGCAACTACCTTACGCAATATCGACTTTAGCGTCGAGTTCAGTCTCTCGCACATGCCATTAGCATGTGGGTGACATGAGGTGGTAGTGATGGGCTGTATGCTAAATAAACGAAACAATTCCCTCATCATATCCGACGTAAATTGCGCGCCCCTATCAGATAAGATTTGTTTCGGTATTCCCACTCTAGCGAAGATTCCAAACAACGCTTCCGCGACTGCCTCCGACGTTATGGTACGAGGGGGACCCGAACCGCCTCTGGCTATCTCGTAGCATTACAAATGACCGTTAAAAAAAAATCGATTCCCCCTATCAGTAGCTGGGTGAATGGGGCCAACAAGGTCAATCGAAACCTTCTTAAAAGGCTCCGAAACCGTGGGGATATTTTGAAGAGGAGCCTGGAGTGTACGACCCTTGTGCGTCGTCTTTTGGCACGCACTGCACGTCCTACAATACAACCGTACATCTCTGTGGATTGATGGCCAATAAAAATTCTTGAGAACTCTTTCTTTGGTTCAAGCTATTCCCATATGACCCGCTAATGGGACATCATGGGCCAAACGCAATACTGTTGCAATTAGCAACGCTGGCACAACGACCTGCTTTAGAACGGAAGCCACTGACATACCTACGGAACAGAATGCCCCCCTGGATAAGAAAGGAAGATGAACCGTTCTTGTACTTCCTCGTTTTCTCAGTTCGCGCCTCCCAAAAACATGGACTCAATGATGGATCCTCCTTTTGTAATTTCGCCAAGCGCTCTGGTGTGATATCTAGGTTGACCGCTGGCGTCGCCAAAGGTCTAATTTTACCCTTATCAGCTACCTGCCGACGCGTCTCGACTGCGGCACAAAAGTCAATACCTTTAGACTGTGACCATGCCTGTACATGCTCTTTAGAAGGGGAAACTACCCGAGATATATTACCAATGATGAGCTGGCCGCCTGCGAAAAATCCAACGACTGCTCCGACTTCCCCGCTAAGAAAAGGTGTATCAATCAATATCTTTGCCATAGGTAATTTCTCAATGGCCCCTGAAAATTGAATGCATGGGACAGTCTCACCTGTAAGCTGTGACTCGTGAATGCAGTCTCTATGCACTCCCACAACGGTAGATCCTGTATCACGCAAAACCGACACCGGTTCGTCCCCAACAATCCCTGGATAAACCCTGAGACCACCCCCTGTATGACATGAATTAATAACGGGGATCTTTCTCCCACAAGGTAAAACACCGGGAGATAATAATTTCTCACAACTGGGACACTTAGAATACTGTCCGCCTCCGTTGTCCGATGTAACACACGCGGCCGCATGCTGAAACTTACTAGGCGAACATTGAGTGGAGCTACTATGATGGCCATCCACGTTCGCCGCTATCCTACCCGCAGGACAATTGACGCTAATGTGATCTGCTCTTCCGCAGTTCCAACATTTCGCGGCCCTACACTCCCGTGAAAAATGACCTACGCGTCCGCAAGTCCAACACTCCGCTCCCTGTGCTCCGCAAGACCTGGGTCCTCGTGACACATCGCGACCGGAACTAAAGTCCCTCTGCCGTCGATCATCGGCAAAGGTTACGAAACGCCCTCGGCCATTACCTCGACCTCGCCCTCCTGCTCGGTCAAACTTACTGGCCACATATGCAGGTGATTGGCAATACCCTCTACGTGGGACCTGGGCTTGCCCATTAAAGCCACCACGCTGACGCGACCTGTCTCTACTATGTCCTGTCGGCGACCCCTCAACAACGGCGACGTAACCAGCATCTGCACGTATGCCCTCGCCACTGGTTTGGACGGATGTGCCGTACGGTATGCTTCCGCCAACTTTGACTGTCAAGACCAGATTTAATTCATAAGAGTAAATTTTTGCGAGAGCAGTAAGTAATTTTTAGAAACGTAATTATTGTACGAGCCAGCATAACTTGGCCTTGAGCTGGTCTCGTAAACAATGTGTTTTGAACAGTTTTTTCCCTGATAGATAGACAGAAGGTGGGGAAGGATAGAGGGACAGCGTAGGTGTGCATGACTGAGCACTTGTTGTATCTCGTGTTTTGAACTAGGGGTAGTAAAGAGGGAAGGGGTGAGTAGGAATTAAATGTTATTGAGACGTCTGTTGACGTACAGAAAAACCGTGATCCAGAGTAAAAGCTCGGGGTTTTGAACATGTTAAGAATTTATTGCTATAAAATTTATATTATATTGTATTGAAGTAATTCGACCTTTGATGTCGACCCAAGGTCGTTGCGTAGGGCTGTTACTTAAAATAACTCAGTTCGGCAGCTGAGCTAGAAGTGGTTGCACCAATCACAATCCAGGAATTAGACGGTAAGCTGCAGATGCAGTCCAGTATTTAAGGCCATACAGAACTTAGTTCTGGGCCACATGTAGAAAATCCATTTACGAGGTGGACGGCGATAGTCCTCAGCCAGATGAGGGACATGGAGACGCAGTTGAGCAGTCCATTGTGAGGGGCCTGATTTAAAGCTCCAGAGCCTAAGCTACTTGGTTTGATATAAACCCACAGCGTTTACATCCAGCGCTCTCACTCCCAGTGAGGGCCGCATGGTGAGAGTCTATACTAATTTGTAATGATGAAAGTGAACCGTTCTACTTACTTTTGAAGACAGTTTCAGAGCTACCGCCAGACAACGCATGGTTGTACAAGCATTCTCCATGGCGTGTCTAGAGGAAATGTCCACATCATAACATGTCTCATTGAATTAATAGAATTTAAACTGTTATATCCGTCGCCACGTGCGCGGATTCTATTTGCCATATAACTCATATGACCTGCAAGTAGTTAGATTGAATTCGTTAGTCTTTATAAAAGCTGTAGTGCCATTAGTTAGATTCAGTTGCCTTTGAATTGATATATATATTTATAATTATATTTGTTACATTAATTCCTGTAATTAAACTGCTCTACAGTTCAGCTAAAATTGAAAGCAATTGATTTATTTAGTTTCTAGAGTGCAAGTATTTATTTTTGTGTGTTCGTCGATTGTGGGAGCGGACCTCGAAAGAGTGTCAGTCGAAATATCCCCATGTAACCCACATCGCGACATTGACGCCTCCTGCACCGTCGCGGGTTCGTTTTCTTTAAGAAAAGCCATTAAATCTTTATGGCACGACGCGAATAGCTGGTCACGGATCATTAGGTCCTTCAATTTCGCAAAATCTGTGCCAACATGCGACAAGTCCAACCAGTTCGTAAAATACTCCGTCAATCTGGCGACGAAGGCCGCAAAGTCCTCCCTAGTATCCGCACGTGCTCGCCTAAACTTCTCCCGGAAATATTCCTCCGTACGCGCAAATCGGCGAAGCAGCAAGGACTTCAGCTTGTCGTAATCATGCACGTCTTCGCGCTGCAACTCTTTAAAATAGGTCAACGCTCGACCCTGCAATAGACATGCCAGGTACGTGGACCATAATTTCTTATTCTCCCCCCATTGCAGTTGTGCATTTAGTTCGAACCTGTAAAGGAAGGCGTCTATATCGTCCTTCTGGTCGTCGAACGTAGGCAGCTTAATCCGAACACCACTTTTATTTTGTCCCTGCCGCTCAACTGTTTCCGTTGGCGCATTCTTCTTGATTTCCAATTCCGCGATTCTTACTCGCGCCTCTCTCTCCTGTTCCTTATCCCTAGCTTCTCTTTCATGCTCTTTATCCCTAGCCTCTCTCTCCTTTAACTTTAACTCCCTTTCCATCTGCTGGGCCTCTCTTTCTCTCTGCCGCTCTTGAGCCTCTTTTTCTCTCTCTCTGTCTTTAGCACGCTCATCGCGCAATTCCGCCTGCTGCTCCTTAATCCAGCTACGTAGCTCGACGCCTTCAAGGCCAAGTTCCGTACCCACTTTCATTAGTTGCTGGAGCTCCGCCATTTCACGGATTTATAAATATAATATACTATTTGAAATATAATAACCTGTCGGTATACTAATATAGACGACACGACCAGAGACCTGAGATCACACCAAATATAACAACACCCAATTCTCTCAAATGCAATTCAGAAAAATACCTAACTGAACATTTTATAGCATACTCTCTAACTAATTCTATGTTCATAAAACGTATAGCACTATTAGGTAACAAAAGAGAATAGAAAAGACAAGAATGAGGAAATTCAGAAGAAGGACCACAAGGACATCAAGGACAACGAACCAGACTAGGACAAAGGCTTCTAAAAAAAAAATTTTATGGGGAAAAAAATGCAACCTAACTACGCCGATTACACTACAAGGTACGAACAAGAACAGAGCCTGAAAAAAAGAACGTATCTACAGATAGGTGAGACAAGGGGGACAAGAGAATACGTCTTCCTGCAGAACAGAGAAGATATCGACTCTACAACTAAACAATCACAGAGCCCTAAAGACTGTTCACTGTGATGAACGCGGTTCCACGTTTAGCCCACCTCCCGAAGAGGATAAACTACGTTCACCACAGCAAACCCACTCCACCGCCCGTATAATCTATAACAACAAAAACAGCAAAAACAGAGAAAAAGACAGATTAAAGGAACAGCCCACAATCCAGGGCACAAAAATTTTGACTTTTACTTTACTTTAAGTTCGGACTTTACTTCTTCCTTTACTCGGAGCTCTGGCTGCTTGACTCCTCAGGCTGGCAAACACACTGTCTCTCTGAAAATTTAATTACACATTAGTACATATTTATAGCAATACATGCATCAATACATATTCATTATTATATACATAAATCATATCATCATGAAATTCCCATTCATCCAACGAACAAAAGACAACAGCACAAATTCCTACCACAACAGAAATACAACTAGATATGACGAATACACAATGTCAAAATGACCACAGGTAAACTAGACGGACTGTAACAACGGACGAGCCCCCACTGTAACAAATCCCAGACTGGGAGATATAATGATTATGACAGGACAACAATCACGAACGAACAAGTATAACACTTAACAGAACAACCAAACAGACTCACACATTTATTATACATAAAAATAAAGATATACGTGCAATTACATACAGTACATTATTCAATTTAAATACCATCCAATGGTCATCCTTCCCAACATTCATTCGATCTCTGGGTCCACAACCCGACAGTTACTTATTTAAATATACTCCGGCCTCAGCCTCACATCAAGGTATGTACTACTTGCGGCCTATCTTACTGGCTCCTGCTCAACCTAACACCAATATCTCAATATCACATTAATATCTCAATATCACACTAATATCTCAATTCATACGTCCCTGCCTGTGGCCAGACTGCCACGACTAATGGGCCCTCGCTGTCCTGCGCTACAGCTTCACTCAAGCTGGCCTGTGGGTAGCCTTCTGCCCAACCCAAGCATCTCCTTATGCTGGCCTATCCCCTGCACCAGTCTCTCCCCCACGGGTAGCCTCACGGCCCGATCCCGGCACCTATAAGAATAACATTACATCTCTAGAACACCATACAATTACTATCCACTTCACCACTCATTACGAACCATCAAGCGTACACACAATAGTCCACATTTCACTCACCACACATCTGCACTTCTCTACGGTAACACACCTCTACCGTATTACACAGTACTCAGACTCGCTACGAATCCATGATCCTAACTTACATCTGTCGCTCATTGCGCACATCTCTATACACAGTAATCAATGACTTTCACATTCCTCACATATAACTTATTTACATCATGGTCATAGGAGAATATAGTACATCAATCATCATAATTATCAATCATAGTTCAACCTACCAGTCATCACTGGAAAAGCACACAATCTCCCGACTGCTTTCTTCACGTCTGTCCCCTTGGACTTCTTAACTTGCATTGATCTGACTACTCAGATCTCGCCTCATCTAAGCCTCAACTCACTCACACACGCACGCTTCAAGTCCCCTTCCCCGCACTTATTAACTCTCGCTCACTCGCTCGTGACACATCCATCCTTCCATTCGTCCATCCATCCATCCGTCCATCCGTCCATCCGTCCGTCCGTTCATTCATTCATCTATCCATCCATCCATCCATCCATCTATCTATCTATCTGTGTAGTGTGTCTGCCTGCTGCTTGCCCGTCTGACCACCTGCCTGTTTGTCTGTCTTGTCTTGTCTGCCCATGCGTACGTCTATCTTTCAGTCCCATAGTTGCCTTTTCTGGTCTACACGACTGACTTCATTTTATGTTACTTCCTTTCGTTTACTTATTACCAGGCTCAGACGCCCAATCAAACATGCTGCATTTGTACAGGTGAGGCACTTCACTTTCTTCATGTCATCCTTGATCTATAAGTAACCATAATCTATGCACTGATGTCACCCTGTTCCAAGTGCCCACTCGAAAGAAGATTCGCAGTTCAGCACAGACATATGTTTATCAATGTAAAGTTCTCAGGCCAGAGAATTAAGGAGTACAAGGGATCCCCAGTCTGTCCTGTTATTGTATCCTCAAATAAACAAGATTATTATCCGCTTAACAAAGTAACAGAAACGAAAGGGCGGAAAATCATATTTATTTTACTTGATCCATTTTTTCCCTGGGACCTATAGAAACCTTTCAATGGATCCCCGCTGCCGTTGGCCGTACTGGGGGAGTTCAGTTTGGTCCTGGGGAACTCTGAAGCATCGGCTGAGAATCCTTGAACGAAGTTGGGCTGAAGATAAAAAGTGGTCCGGTAACGGAACTCAATTTTAGCTAGAGCTGTCACCAAACCACTGAACACCAGGCATACTCGACTGATAGATCATTGCCCTTATTTTTTTTATAAAAAAAATAAATAATTGAGGGGTATAGAATTAGAATGTATTAAATAAATGCCATTTGACTGCAGTAAAAGAGAAAAAAAAAAAAAGTTTCAGTACAAACTAATCAAATTTAATAACTCGTTCTCTATATTGACATGAACACCTCGAGTAAATCATTAAAATCTTAAATTCGATTGGTTTATACTGAAATAATGATTTTTCCGTTTATTTTTTTTCTCCAAAGCAGACAAATGACACTTAGAGCTCTTCTAGTTCAAACTTCTCAATTGTTTTACCACTTTTTTTTTTCATGTTTCCATTGGAAAATGAATCATTATAGCCGACCTCGAGTACTTATACAATTTTCAAGTTATTTTCCCCACTATGGAGTGCAAGTTAACTGGAGAAGCAACTCAAAATGTCAATCACTTTAGTATAAACCACAGACTAATAAATAACCAGACTGGAAACACAAGCTTCGGGCTGTGTCGTTTTTTACGGAAGTTAATGAGATGCGGCTGCATAACCAACGTGGCCGCCGCTCGGGAAATTCCGATTTTAGTTCTATCTGCATTAGAAATTTCTTTTTATTTGTCAAGATTGGTTGTACATGTATTGATAATGCATTGTCTTGCCTATCCTTTCATTTTATTGTCTACAGCTGCCTTTTTTTTATTGTTATAAATTATGACCGTCTGGACTTTTAACGACCGCTGCATTGTAACTGTGCTGAAGCGTCGGTCGCAACCGTAAATCTAATGTGGCGAATGGTTCATGACCTTTCGCTGTTTTGTGACGTCACACAGTGGGATCATCCAGTCTGTTTAATTTATTAGTCTGTGGTATAAACCGAGACACAGTTTACCCAGAGGAACCATTCCATCTTTCACTATATGTCCACAACGTGCGCGCGTATAAACACGGTGAGTACTACTCACAGAACTCTATGGTACTACTCTTCTTCGTTCATTCATGACGGGGTATGGTGCGAATTGTTGCACTGTTGACATGGATGATACGCTCGCAAGAAGACAGACGGAAAATGATGAATTGATCCGTCTCGGTACGCTGTGTCTCGAGTATAAATATAATTATCATTTCCACTAATCACAAGGGAAGTTTAAACTTTGCTCGAAAAAAAAAAATCCAATCTATTTACATTGGTTGTACTTTCTGTTGTGGATTTGAACAGAGTGCAGTCAGCATTTAAACGATGCACAAAATTAATGCCAGGAATCAGTGAATATCACTTATATAATAATTATATCCTCTGTGTATCAAAATCGTATCGCAGTTTATCACCTGCATTATGATATCAAATCATTGTACACTAAACATGTATAATGTCGTATGCAGTGGAAAAAAATGAAAAGGCATAACACACAGTGAGAAAAATAAAACAACAACAGCAACAATAAAACACTGAAATGATTTCAAACGCATTAGTCTTTGTTGTTGTTGTTGTCTACAAGCAAACTTGACGAATAACGCAAAACCTTTCAACTGCAATGCTTTTATTTTATTTACTTAATACAGGTAGCAATAGATATGAACGATCTTTATTCCCATTTAAAAAACATTGATTTCTGTCGTAAGTTGTGATGATCTGTTCAAATGTAATTCATTCTCAGGTCCAGAAAATCATCCATGACACCTGCATCAGAACAACAGAACTGCAGAACAGTACTTGTCAAATCATCTTTTTGAAATGACCACTCATTATTTTTATGTACACGTTTTGACATTATATTTGTAGCATTTTCTTTTTGGATTAACCATTCACTATATTATGTTATGCTTTGACATTATTCGTGGAGTTTTCTCTCTGAACTGAGCCTTAACTGTTTTAATGTACATACGTTTTGACAGTATATTTGTAACCTTTTCTTTTCTGTTGTTTCTAATGATCTCTGCTCTGACCGAGTAAATGGTTGGGATTTTCTGAAATATTCCCATTCGTTACTATGACAGATTTGTCGACAACAGCCCAAATTCCGACATTTTGACTGACTACTGCAGGTAACAAGCAGTTATTTACCTACCCAAACGGTGAATCTACCAAGTGGCGCATCTTACCAGTACACTGTGTACAGTAAGTATACTTTCTGTTGATTTTAAAGTGAAATGACCAAAACAAAAACAACAACAAGAAATAGAATGAGAAAACAAAAAAGATGAATGTTGTACAGCCCAATATTAGAAACGACAAACAAAGAAAAGTTAGAATAAAATCACGAAAGAATTAAAAATAAAAACAGACTAACCATTAAGCTTTCGGTTACAATGACATTAGCCCTGCTATATTCGAAAAGAAACAGGTCAGAAGGGTCCGATACAAAGTGCTGTCAAAGCAACTGAGGGGGTTCGAATTAGAAGAGACCTAAGTGCCATTTCACTGCTTTTGAAAGAGAAGAAAAAAACATTTCAGCATAACCTAATCGAATTTGCAATATTGATATCAGCTCTTCGAGGAAATCATTACATTATTAAACTTGACTGGATTCTACTGCAATAATGTTTGCCTTTTCTCTCAAAAGCAGTCAAATGGCACCTAGATCCCTTCTAATTCTAACCCCCTCAATTACTTTTCACACTTTTTAAAATTAATTTAGACTTTTTCTTTACCTTGTCATTTTTCGTTTTTTTTTTCTCAACTATTTGAAACGCAATCAAGGTCCAAATGTTTGACAAACAACAACAACTTGGAAACTGGTTGCAACATGAAATCTTCTCTGACAAGAGCTTTATTTTCCCTGTTGTTCCTGTTTTCTGTTAAATTGTATGACCCCAGCCATCGGTTCTGCAACTGCCTTAGTTTAAATTTATTTATTTGCAACCAGGTTATACAACTAACATGAGGAGAATGACAGCGACACTATGCTGGCTTCTGGTGTTGTCGGTACTATTTGGATCTTCAGGCGCTGTGCTGACCTGGATGACCAATACTTCCCAGCCCTGGACATTCGTTTGTCCGCCGGGCCAAGGTTTCCGGATATTGGACAGTTCCTTCGAATCCAACGACAGGAGATGGAATTTCACGTGTGATAATATACCGGCACCCACCTCTTTGATCAACTGCGAGTGGAGTGGCTACGCAAATCAAGCCCAAGGTGAAATGTTTTTCCAGTGCAGCAATGAAGGTTTTATAACTGGAATCGACAGTGTATACGACACGACATAGAACGATAGGAACTATAGGTTCTACTGCTGTGAAGCGCCTAAATACGTCACTCATGCCTGTAAATACACCCCCTTCCTTAGTAACTATCGGGAGGTCATGTATTATCGCGTCCCTGACGACCGTGTTATCCGTGGAGTGAGTAGCCAATACTACAGTTACGACCGGCTGTTCCATTTCAACATTTGCAAACTGGACATGATCTTTGTTCCTGAGTTAAAGTAAATCGTATCTGTGATACACCAATGGCAGGGCGTCATTTTCTCTGGAGAAAATCTGACTCACCAGTTGGAAAATGTGGAGACAAAAAAGGCAATAACAATAGCAGCATAACTTTCAGGCAAAAACAGCGTATTTGTATCGGCCCCTACACGCACAAGCGGACTGGACAAGTTGGCATGACAAGTCTGCTCGATTGTTCAGGTTTGTCTGTCAAACTGGCTTGACAAGTTTTCAGTTTCTACCTAATGCTCGTTTGCTTGACAAGGACCCTGGATCAAGCGGACTTGTCCAGTTCGCGTGTGCGTGTATCCTACAAGAACTACTTTCTAGCATAATAAAATATAATAATTATATATATGGGTATTACTTGGAAAGGGCCCCACACGGTTAGTGTACGAAAAATACAGCGCAGTGTAAAGAGTTTTGGCATTTGGCATTGTTTCTACAAGATGGTAAACAGATCAGCTTTTTTTTGGGGGGGGGGGGGGGGTCATGGAAAAAAGTATTGTACAAGTTGCAATAAACTGCAGCATCGATGCACATATTTTGACACGCTCAAGACAATAAACTGCATTAAAATTGTGGAGTCGATGTCAATTACAGTATCGTGCCTGATGTGTCATGACTGATGCTCTAGGGTCGTCTATCATTCCTCCAATTAACATTACTTTACTACTTACTTTCGTGTATTCTTCCGTCGAAACGTCTGCCTGCCTGTCTGTCTGCTAATGCCTCTTTCTGCCTTGAATCTGTTTATTACGCGCTGTCTACGTATCGATAGATCTGTGTCTGTTGATCCTTCTGTCTGTTTATCTGTCTACCTATATGTCTGTCTGTCTGCCCGTCTGTCTGTCTGTCTACCTTCCTGCCTGTCTGTCTGCCTGCCTGCCTACCTGCCCACCCGCCTCTTTGCCTGCCATCTGCCTGCCTGCTTGTCTGCCTGCCTGCCTGCCTGCCTGCCCATCTGTCATCTGCTTGCCTGTCTGTCTACCTGCCTGTCTGTTAGTCCGTCCACCTGTCCATCTGTCTGTCTGCCTATTGGTCTGTCAATCTATCACCAAATCTGTCTGCCTATTTGCCTGCCTGTCTGTCTGTCCACCCATCTGTCTCTCTTTCTTGCTTGCTCTCTCTCCCGCTGCCGTGAGACATACGCCATCTGCTAGATTCCGGCCATTATCTATCTATCTACAACTTCACAGGCCTGTTTTCCAGTAACAAATAAAGACGTTTGGCTGTGCAGTTTGCAAGTTGCAGTGAGTTATTCTGTTGTCATTATTTGCTGTGCTCCGGCAACTCCTAATCCTGGTGTGCATCAGTCAGTTTTGATCAGCAAACTTTTTAGTTGGATGGTGACGTCACGACATTGAGTTTCAGTGAGAAAACAGCAGGCTGGCTAGAGCACAAGGTCTCATCGAAACTATAGGTCGTCGCTTCCACATCCAACTGGTCGCCCGATCAAAATCAGCTGGTACGGGCAGGGCCTTAAGCCTTAAGTAATCAAAATAAACCGTGAAACAGTGCCGAATTACGTGGATTCTGTTTTTTGTGAAAATGTAAACTCATTAGGTGCCATCGTTGTAGACTCTAGCAAGAGGAACTTGCTGTGATTCTTTTAAATCAAAAGTTATAATATAAAACAAAAGTGACATCCTCACCTTTTATGACTTGTACCAAAATGATACATTCTTGGTGTCCTCGACTGGGCTTTTGAACTGCCACGAAATATCAAGGGTTGATGATTATTACTACGCAAACAAAATTGTGAAACTTTGTGCACTGCTTCAGTTTTGGAGCCCGATACCAAACTTCCAGATTTCGCTATTTCAAACTTTTATTACCTAACTGATGTATGGTTATGTTCTATAGGCTTGTATAAGTACAATCATGTAGTAAATTTTTCCACACACATTGCGGTTGCCATGGTAAAGGCTGTCATATTGGATTTTAATGATAATTTTATTCTCTTAATCATTTTCTTACTTATGTACAAAGAGCCAAAAATTTGTTTGCATTCTTTCAAGAACATCTGAAATTAAAAATTGACCACGTTTTTTTTTGCAATAATATATTCATTTGGATATGACACATCTCTGTATGTACAGGTCTCTGAGCCTACGAAAATAATAAAATAAATTCATGGGGTCATAAAATCAAAAACACTGAATTTATCAAAAATGTAACTTTACAACTACAAATAGTAATCTATTATATATTTCAGTAACTCTCAACCTTTGGCATGACTAACTGACCAAACTATACACTCTTCAGGCCTCAAATTTGGCAGGAAGGTGGCAATTGAGATAATGAAGATGATGGCTATAATTAAAAGTTGTTTACTTGAAGCATGTATTTTTTAAAAAAGTAACAATGTTTATTGCTATGTAACATCTGTATATTTGCATGTTTGTTTCGTAATATATAGTGCCGTGCATGTCATAAAAAGTAACCGTATCAAGCGTTCAGTTTGGTGCGTAGTGTTCTGTGGCCGTATGCATAGTCAATGCGTAAACTAAAGTAAATACGTTAACTGGTGTTAACACGAGAAATTGTATTCATTTCTTGCGTTAACACCAGTCAACGTATTTACTTTAGTTTACGCATTGATTATGCATACGGCCACTGGGTGCGCATGAGTTCTGAAGCAAGACTGTAGTTTATTACTTTTATTACACTAGAGAGAGAGGGGGGGGGGGATCACATGATAGTTTATTCTGGGCAATGCCCGGTAGGTCATCAAGTGTCTTATAAATCATGACGCAAAATTTCAAAGCTGCGGGGATAGAAATGACGAAGAAAAACAAAATACCCACATCCACAAAAATAACAATTCGAGAAAATGAAGATGAAAAAGTGAGGATAACGATCAAGACCTTTGGGACAGGATGTATATAAGGCATTTTAAAGTCACTTGCCATTATAAATGTGCCACAAGAGTTTAATATAAGTGTAAAGCAGATGTTATAGCAATGATTTAGCCAAAAAAGAAAATTGGAAAACTTTACCAAAAACGCAGATTTTTCCACCCGCGAGCCCTCTTAAGTGAACACCCGTTGTTTTTTCTTGACAACTTCGGTTTTTAATATCATTTATTCACCTTTTTTTAAACCGCAAATAAGAGACGTATTTTCGACCAGTAGAATTGAAATGTGAGACCGAAAATTGGGTTCTACGAAAGTCAACGTTATTAATTTATGCGGCAAGGAATTGTGGTACAATAATACGACCTATTAGTCTTTGCATCGATTTCAAGTGCCTTTATTAATGTGTTTAGGTCTTTATTTTAGGAGGTTCGCTGCCTTTGGCATTTACACCTCACTTTTCTTGTTTTGATTTTTCTTTTACTTTTCTTGTGGTAGAGATTCGCTTTTTTTAGAATTTTTCCCGGGCAGCGGCCTGTTCGGCCTGCTCTTGTCGATTTCGAACTGCCAAGATATCTTTAGCGTGCGCTACGTGCACACGGGTCCTCTGAGTTTTTCGTCCTTGTTTGAGAAGACTAGGTGCTCGATCCTACCTACCATAGGACCAGGGACAGGACAATGTGAGAAAAATCCCAAACTTCCAACATGCCTGCACCGACTGGGATTCAAACCAGGTACCCTCGGCATGAGAGGCGAGCACCCTGCCTCTACAGTGTGTCCCCGTGCCGTTTTAATGCGATCTAGATCAAGATATATAGAGCTGGGCTTGGTACAAGGAAAATTTGCAAGATGTATCTTGCCTGGACCGACTAGTTAATATAATACTTGATTGTTTTGTTTTAACTATTATAATTATCTTTATATCCAGATCCCTCCATACTGTCGTTCCTTGCCGTCTCTTCCTTCTCTCTGTGTAATAATCACATGTCTTTCTCATTGTTAATCACGCCTATAGGAACACGATGACAGCCAGTTTCATCCCATGGATAGTATGGGCAATTTCAACACTGGCAGGTCCAGCTGAAGCCTTCACAGGAATGACCAATGTCTCAGAACCTTGGGAATTCACTTGCCCGCCGGGAGAATCATTGAGCGGTCTCTCCAGCGTGTACGACTCCCTGGACAGGACATGGGATTTCACCTGCTCAGATCTGGGAAAAGGGACGCTGGATCCAAGTGCCATAACCTGTGAGTGGAGCGGAACTGTCAACACATTACAACAAAACCTGAACTTCCAGTGTTTCAAAGAAGAGTTCATCGCAGGTCTCAAGACTTCATACGACGCAGGTTTACACGACAGGCTTTTCAACTTCAAGTGTTGCTCTGTGAACAGTTACCTTGTACATTCCTGCATCTACACACCGTACATGAACAATCGAACTGAGGCCCTGGGCTATACAGTACCGGACGATTTGATTCTAAGAGGTGTTTCAGCGGAATATTCTCCAAAATTTGATCGTCTCTATCGCTTTGACATCTGTAAGTTTGATAGTTACGTACTGCCCGTTGTTGGGCGATGAGAATGAATAAACCTTATTTGACAGCATTCACAGAAACATGCAAATGGAATAAAATGTAATCCTACGTAATGTAACTACGTGTATTTGAATTCAGACTGAAGAATGGGCGATGAGAATGAATAAACCTTATTTGACAGTATTCACAGAAACATGCAAATGGAATAAAATGTAATCCCACGTAATGTAACGACGTGTATTTGAATTCAGACTGAAGAATGTGAGAATACTTTATTATCTAAGGCAAAGCACTGGCATGAAATCACAGACACGGGCCCAATTTAATGCATTGCGGCCAATTTTGTTTTGGGCAAAATGGGGGCGGAAACCATCGACCTTAGAAAATCCAATGCATAGGAATGACGTTGTTCCTACCTAGATCCACTGGTCCTTCAAAATAACCCCACTGTTTCGCGCAGCAGGTGTAAAATAGTGCATCTCTCCTGTAAAGTAAGCTTTTGAAATAGATCTCTTGTGGTTAATAAAATAAAAAATATCAATACACATGCTTTTCAGGGCAGCATGCATCAACAGAGGGAACCCACACAGTTCACATTTTTCGTTAAAAAATGTGACATTTAGGTTTCCTGGTGATTACTTAATATACGGTTACAAAAACTGGCCATGTCTCTTTCCTCTGTTAGCTTAACTAAGATGCAATAAATTCACACCTCGTAACCTTCTCCACGAGAGGAGATGTTTATAATGATTGAAACGACGAGCCACCACCGAGTGATGCCATTAACAGAAGATGTACGGATGTATAATCCCGAATGCAGGCCCATAAAGATTACGTCCTGGAACCCGGAAGATTAAAAGGAAGATTGCAAAATCCGGAAGTATGGGGACTGGTGATGATTTCTCCGGACTAGCAAAAGTCAAAATATGTCGGGCTTTGGATTTAATGTGTGTAACGGGTTGAGGATATCGCTTACGCTGGAGACAGGACTGTGTATCCATGTCCATCCATCTATCTGTCTACCTATCCACCCGTCCACCCATCGACCCAACTACCCACAAGCCCATACATCTATCCGCCAGCCATCCATCTATCTATCTATTCATAATCATTCCACCCATCCCACCACCCAAACATCTAACACATTCATCCATCCATCGATCATTCACCCAACTATCTACCGCCTATTCATCATCATCCCATCTTATCCAACCATCCAAGCACCCAATATATCCATCCATCCATCCATCGTTCCACCTACCCACCCAATCCATCCGCCCACCCATCCACCTACACGATATCCATCCATCGGTCCATCCACCATCCATCCATCCCTCTGTTATCTTCTAATGTTCGTTTTCTTGTCAATCCCCGAGAAAAAAGTCCCCTCCTCCCAGCAAAAAATAAACCTCCGCCAGGGAAAGACACCAACGTCACCATCAAGATATTCAGTAACAAAACCCCCCCAAAAAAGGAAAACCCCAAAAACAAAAGGCCCAAGAATCCCTTTCAGCCTCCGCCCCCTGTGTAAATGCCTTTTCTCCGTCGATGAAAGTTGAACGACCTCAGCACCAGATTTTTTTGTGTCCTTTTTTTTTTTGGTATTCCTCTCTGAGACTGTCGAAAGAGCGCTGGCGTCTCCAAAATGCCAGGGAGGAATGAAGAGGAAAACAGACAAATCTGGAAAAGGAAAAATAGAGATGAGAAGGGAGGGGGGAAGTGAGACAGAGGGGAAGAAACGAGTGTTACATAAGCCCAATTTGGCTGGGCTGCCAGACGGTCTAGAAACTGCTATTATTCCTCGGCTACACGAGAGGGGAAAGAGAATCTCCCAGCGAGTTTGGCTTTTCTAAAGTACCAGCGGTGCCGGAGACTGCAAGACGCTAAGCATCGGAGAAAGGGCCCGTTGTTGGATCTTATTTCATGGTAACAGTGGAAGAAAAAAAAACAAAAAAACACTCACATTACGAGAACTGGGCTTTGAGGTTTGCTTCCCCAGTTGTCTGGTGGCATCTTGAGTTCACAGACATAGGCCTGTTGACGGGAGCTGTCGTCGGATGATTATTATGCTTATACCATGTCCGGTGTCCGGAGTTTAAGAAACGCAGAATCGATAGAAGACGCTCTGATACTATAATAGTTATGAAGATTTACTGCGAAACGTTTATAACGATTTCAAATGTCACAAAATCTAAGGATGTTAAATTCCTGGATATTCCTATTAAACATTTAAAAAAAGTGTTCACAATTAAACCAGAAACTAGCTTTAATGTGAATAGTTTCGAATAATTATCTTCAAACCAGTCTTTCTGACGCATGCACTTTTGGTCTTAAAGGTAGTATATTTCTTTGGTATCTAAATGTCTTTTTTTTTTCCGAGAAGAGTTGACGGTGGTGACGGATGTTACGGCCTCTTTTCCGCCACATCAGGAGATAAGACTTGCTCTCTCCCGTCAAGGGGTCTATAACCCATTAGGGCCCGTTCAAACGAGCGGGACTTTAGGCGCTTCGTTCAATTGCGATAACGCGCAGTGTGACACTCGTGAGTTCATTCCACGCGAGACCAAATCTGCCTCATCAGATCGGGCTCGACAAATGGGTGTTGGTGGAAGGAGACCTGACGCACGGAGTCTGAAGAGATAGATCTAGTCTCGATTCAGCACACCACCGGTCTTACCCGCGCGAACTCCCGCTGCATGAACGCTTTGTTGTGTAACATACGATGGGACCCCAAAGTATGTGTGTGGTGGGGGGGGGGAGGTCTTGAGAACACTAAGAAACTGATTAGATCGACCCTCGCCCTAACTGACATGGATTCAATCCACTATATATAACAATATATAACTTTTTATATTCATCATCCCTTGACTAATGTTGGCGTCCTGACTCCAGAATGTACATATTTCATTATTTACATGCATCATTATTTGTAAAGACAATCACATAATTATTCCTCTTTTATACACGAATGTATTTATTACAATTATAGAGACTACAGAACATAGGCATTTACAAAACTTAAAATACCCCAGTAATTACATCAGTGCAAGCATTATAACTTTCCATAATCGCTCACAAAAGTGTATTTGTTATGTAAAACTAAAAAAGGAAAGCGTTGCTCAAATTACAGCTAATAATGCAGTATTACATTTAGTGGCAGGTTCCACTGCCAAAAACGAAGTCGTCCCCATTCACAAATGAGGCCCTTGGGTCTTATCTTAATGAACTGGAGATATGCATGTCCAAGGAAGACGAAATGATTGTAAAAACAAAAAAACAAAAAAATTACATTCACACACACACACACACACACACACGTTCAGCAAACATCAGGACATGACCCAGTCATTGCAAAAAATGTTAAAAACAAGAAAGACAACAACAAAAGCTTCTTTCCCGTGATAAGCGGCCATTCAGGGCTGGCGAGGGCAGGTCGTCAGTGCTTACAGAAGTGGCATTTTGGGGCTATCCTGAAATAGGCATTCTCTCGACTTTGGCAATTTCTTTCTATCAATATAATACCTCCGCTCCTCCCCCGCCCCCAACCCAATTGCAGTTCGTTGCTGACACCTATTTAGAAGTAAGGCATTACAAACAAATTAATGGCCTGTTGCAGTGGGGGTTTGGAATTTGAGTCAGGATTAAATTAATGATCTCTACAGCATTGGCTCATTCATTCAGTGCCGAAGGCATTTCCATGTTCGCGTGGAGGTATTCTCAGGATATTGTATTATTTTTGGGGTGCTATATGAAAAATGACTAACACTCTGCTGATATCATATTACCGTTATTGAGAAACTATGAAAGCTTGGCTAACAGAACCTGGGCAACGAAACAATGGTATCGTCTATTTGTTGACTATCGGCTGACAACCCATATCACCTACAAAATTATAAATGGTTGACACTGAATGACCTCTTATCCCTAAGGTGATCCAAACCTAGGAAAAATGGCTTCACGCTCAATACTCGCGTTGTCCTACATGCAATCCAGCTAAAAAAAATATAATATTGCACCATTAAGCCACCAATTAAATTTGCTATGTCACTCGATTAGCCATGCTCCAGCTTTACTTAACTAATCAAAATATCTATGAAATCACGATGCCTTTCATACCAACAAACAAGTACTGGACGTGTTCTGAATTCTCATGCTGTTATTATTATTTAATTGTTTACTTCAATGGCCAATTCATTGTTGTAAATTCCCATACCTTGTTAGTACTTTATGACGTCAAAACAAAAATATTGATCCAGTACAGAACTTCTAAATAAACGTATACAGTTACGCAATGCATTTTGTTTGTATTTTTCAAGCTGTCTAATTGTTTTGTTATATTTATTGCTATTCCACCTTGGAATGAAGTTATCCCATCCTCAGCAAAGCAAGCCGTCCAAATATTATGATTCCTTGTTTGGTATACCCGCTTGAAAGAGAAACATTTTTTGAATACTTGGAGAGTTGATCATCTCATTTTGAGAGTTCCTGACAAAACAAAATCCATTATAATTCTACACTGTTTGATTTTATTGTCATGACGTATCAAAATTTACGATTTAAAAAAAAAAATGTTTTCAGAGATGTGTACATGTTGCTTAAGGTCATCTGTGTTGTTTGTATAAGGCAGAACGAGATAGTGAAAGATGTACAAGGTTAGGACGGGAGTGCATTTTCTTTTTAAAAAATCTTAAAATTTATCTGAAAAAATCCATGATCCCTCCCCATCTTCAGTTATCTCTTCACAATTTCAAACACATTAACTCTAGCCTCTCGCCACAGCTCCCCCCCCCCCCCCCCCACTTTTTTTTCCATTGGCTTATCTCCAGTACAAAAGGCAACAAAAATGAAAAAGAAAAACAAACTAAGCCAGAAACAATAAAGTGTACATTTCTAAATTTCTGTGCGCCAGCTGAATAATACACTTAGAACTAGTGACCTAAGTAGGTCACGTTTGAGTGTAACCCGAGACCGAATACCGAGGCGGTTCAATTCGCCAAATTGCGTTCGCCGATTTGCGCGCGTATCATCCATGTGAACAATGCAACAATTCACACCATTCCTTCTTCCACTATAATTCTAATTATGTCCACAACCCCGGGCGTATAAAAACGGTGAGTACTCCTCGCAGAACTCTGTGGTACTGGACGTTTTCGTTCAGTTATGAAGGGGTGTGTGATGCGAATTGTTGCATTGTTGACATGGATGATACGCGTGCAAGTCGAAGGACGGACTTGGGAGAATTGAACCGACTCTGTATCCTGTGTCTGGGATCAAAAGCTGAAAGGCAAAAACCCCAACAACGTTCATAAGTATGATTATTTATTATTATGATTAATTTCTGGGTCACGGTTACCTTTTGCACGTGTCCTGTTTTCGAATTTATTTCTTTATCTGTGTGCCAAAGCCGGTGGCAGAACGGATATGTGTGGAGGAATACCTACTTCGTGACCTTGTAGAGTTGATGTTAAATATTGTGACATTCTCTGGCAGAAGCAGAGGCATCAAAGGAAAACAAAACTATGAAATAATTTGGTCACTCCGCGTAACTGAAAAGTCCACCGGCATAGCAGTAATTTAAGATGTAGGAAGCAATCATGTACTGTTTCAGAGGGGTTTTTTGGTCACTTAATTGCAAAACAAGACGCGTGGGGTAAAGAAGCGCTATACAAGAAAAGGGTATAATGAAAAATTTACATATTTAAATTATACCTGCCGACCTGAGCACTTTACAAAAACACCTAGAAAGTCACACGTGTACTTGGAATTCTCATTGACCTTAAAGAATGATCGGTTGGGGGGGGGGGGGGGAGAGCAGTCTGAAGGCTGTCGTTCTTCTTCAAAGAACTAGAGAGGAAAGGGAAGGCAGTGGAGGGTGAGTCAAAATAGCTTTTTTTTTTTTTCTTAAATATGGTAGTCACAATAATACTGTAGCCAGGAATAGACAAGACGTTTTACCCTCAAGTTTTGATTTTAATTATACACATAATTATATATCCGATTAGTTTATTCTGACATTAGTCACAAAACGAGTTAGGTCATAATGAGGTGGCTACTGGTTGTCTCTCTGATGTTTCATAAGTGCACTTTTAACAGCTGACATATTTTGCGGTCATGGCAGTTTGGGGGAATCACAAACAAAATAGCTTTCCCACGCCAAATATGGCAGTTGTCATAAACATGCGAGGGGGTCACTCTTTGGGACTCTCATACTTACTTGATTAGTTCGTTCCATTAGTTCCCTGAAACAAGATCTCTTTAGGCAGAGGGAATTCATTTGATAGCTGGGGGGGGGGGGGTATCTAGGCCTAGGCGCATACCAAGAGATTTTGATCGGCCAACTGCTCGGATGGTAACGTCATGACACCAGTTTCAATGTCACCCAGTGAATTGGCTGCCGTACAACATCTCCATTCAAACTCAATGTCGTGACGTCACAAACCAACTAGTTGGGAGATCTGTGTGCGCCCTGGCTAAAATTATACAATGATCATTCTGATACATATATATTTAATGTGATATATCAAATTGTATACACCCTTTCATATTGTTATGTACCATTTTTATTGACCTCTTAATGTTGACTCATCGGTGTACAGAACAGGGTCTGTATCACCCTGAAGACACCCGATTTATAGCGGCAAACGGTATCGGTAGTCAGAGATTTAAAAAAAAAATCCAACCGTTCTTTTTGGGATGTTCAGTTAAAAAAAAGATGTCATGAATTGATCTACCATTTATTTCGAATTTTATACAAATCATCGTCTTTACGGGTGGCCAAAAAATTGCTGAGGGTGGGGTGGGTGGGGGTGGTTTGGGGTTCCAGGGTATGAAAACCCTCAAGTGTGGAAGCTGAAAGTGGGAAGGGGTTCTGTAAAGCGTGCAAAGCCGTTTCAGCAACCGTAATGAATTAAGTTTTTTTTTCCCTACAAAATCTCGGGTTGTATAAATAAAAATCAAGTGAAAAGTGTGTTTCCAATGAAACAGTTAAAATAGTCTGTACCAAATACCGTAAAATTTAAAGTTCCAGAACATCAATGTCTTATCGATGGGGGTGGTTGAAGCCAAGCCTATGAAGAGCTTACGGAAGGGGGGGGGGGGAGGTATATTTGCCAAAATCAAGCATACGTAATTCATGGGTGGCCCCATAGTAAAAAATTGAAGAATTTTACTGACTTCTAATTCAGTACATACAAAGACAATATTTTTTAAGTTTTTAAATGCTGTTATTACAAACCTATTGCTGGCAGAACGATGGACCATCTTTTTAAATTAAAGCGATTGTAAAAGGATTACCGAATCCGGTTATCTTTAGTTCAAAGGTGGGGGTACGCGGACGGAATTAAGGGTCAGAGACAGATCTGACAATAGGTTCGGGATGGGGATAGGGCATTTCTTTTCAAGTTCAATCATTTTTTATATCTTCTCCCGCCCGCTCTTGTTCCTTTACATGGCTTGGGTGTGTTTTGTGGAGGTAACCGTATTCGGTAATCTTTCAGGAATAAACATTAACAAAAAAAGTCATGATGTTAGAACCGAAACAGAACAACTTTCTGGGAGCAACTGCGTCAGGTAGATCGAATCAGACCACCGTCGTATGGACAACCTGGTTTTGGTACATGGAAAAGTGGACTGGTTGACTTCCTGTTCTTGGACGTAGGTCAACTAAAATAGCCACTGGGCAGTGGCTGGGAAAGTTTGTAGTTCGAAAAGGTCAGTGGCGAGATTTCTGTGGTGCAGTTAACGGCCAGGTTTTGTGTAGTTGCACTAATTTCAGGTTCCGTTGCGAGCAGTCTGTGCCTGTAAACTGTGCCAGCTTTAGGATGGGTGATTTAACCCCTCTAGTACCTGATGCCCATACATGAAACATGTCACGGTCCCGGCAGCTTCCCTTTGTTGGAACATTTTGTAATTTATCGACAAATAATTGTTCTTGATAGATGTATGTACATTTTTTTTTCATCTTTTGGACCATTTTAAATCCTCCTTTGCAAGTGTATTTTTCAGAAGTTTGCATATTGATAATCCGTACCCGGAAGTAGACAGTTAACGCTCCAAACAGGGCAGCCAAGCCCAGTTGCTATAGATCAGAGGCAAAGACGAAATTCCATCAGCATAACATTTTTCTCGTACCCTGACCGTTCTTGCAACCGACAGAGTAATCTCTGATATGTTCTAACTACACTTCCCTTCAAATTTTCAGATATGGTTCCCCATAGATGAGATTGGCGACCCAAGACCCAAGCTGGTACATTGGAGAAACAAAGGCGAAAATCGTTTTTTTGCAACAATGATCACTTTTTCCCCGAGTGGTCTGCTGATACTTGGGTGTTCGGAGGACGTGATAGACAGATACTCTGAAGTGAAAGTAAAGAGATGAGATCCATGTCTTATCAATATTAATGTATTACATACACCAAGTCACAGATGGACACTTGCCACACTATTGACATACATTTTTTTAGAACAGAAAAAGAAAACGCTGTTGTTCGCCCCCCCCCTCCCCCGGGTATTTCACTATAGTAAACCATTGTTGAACTGTGAGTTTGAGTTTGGGTTTAACGGGGTGTCGGCACGATAACGGCCACTTTGTGTTTCTCGCGGTTTTCTTTCGTTCTCTCACTTTGGACTAGCTTTCAGCCCTCAGTTGCCTAGAGGTAAGATCAGATAAAACTGGAGTTAGGGCTCTAACGGGGAAAAGGCCTGTATTAAAAATCTAACGGGGAAAATGCCTGTATTAAAAATCTAACGGGGAAAAGGCCTGTATTAAAAATCTAACGGGGAAAAGGTCCGTATTAAAAATCTAACGGGGAAAAGGCCTGTATTAAAAATCTAACGGGGAAAAGGCCTGTATTAAAAATCTAACGGGGGAAAGGCCTGTATTAAAAATCTAACGGGGAAAAGGCCTGTATTAAACATCTAACGGGGAAAAGGCCTGTATTAAACATCTAACGGGGAAAAGGCCTGTATTAAAAATCTGACGGGGAAAAGGCCTGTATTAAAAATCTAACGGGGAAAAGGCCTGTATTAAAAATCTAACGGGGAAAAGGCCTGTATTAAAAATCTAACGGGGAAAAGGCCTGTATTAAAAATCTAACGGGGAAAAGGCCTGTATTAAAAATCTAACGGGGAAAAGGCCTGTATTAAAAATCTAACGGGGAATAGGCCTGTATTAAAAATCTAACGGGGAAAAGGCCTGTATTAAAAATCTAACGGGAAGAGCCCCATACTGTAAAACATGTCTATGAATTTTGTAAATATGATAGAAGTGTTAAATCAACTTGTAGAGTTCGACCTTTTGCAGAAATGACAAGATGCGCTGCGGATACGCGTCGGAAAAATAAATAATTCTTTCATGGATCCGCGGGCACAGTGCCTTCTTTGGATATGCATGAAGTCTGCACATTCAGTTAAAATATGAACACAGTTCTGTATTTTGTCTGTCTCGCTCTGTGATTACACTACGGTTCCCTTTGAACAGGCAGACAAAACTACGTAGGTCATGATCGAACAATGCCATATACACAAGGTGCGTGTGTAACATCCGATCCATACCGGCAGCGGGTGCCACGTGGTTACAATGACCATTATTATTATGCACTCGGTGGTTAATTCATGGTAATAATTTAGACTGTGTTAATTCGTCCGTTTCGTATATAATTAATTAATCACCCGATTGTATCTGTGATCTGCCATATTTTGATGAGCTGTACACTGGTGCTTGTATTAAAAAAGCTAATATTATTATAAATGACCCCCAACATCCCCTGAACAAGGAATATATAAGATCTGTAAGAAGTTTAAGGCTGTTGTCAAAGAAAACTAAAACTGAGCGCTACTTTAAATCGTTTATTCCATCATCAACTAGGATGTTACAATAATGTCGTCATCTTGATCGTAATCTGTGCACAGTTGAATTATGTCCTGCGTGTCAGGTCAATGTGTTTTAGTTAGGGAAGCATATTGTGTGCACTGTTAATTTTGTTAATTTAGTTAATTTATCAGTGTGTGTGCATATATGTGTGTGTGCGCGCTATGTATCATACTTTCTGCTTCTGTAACTATATTGTTATGTATTCAATGATCAAAACAAATTTCCTTGTACAAGGACGAATAAAATTTATCTTATCTTATCTTATCTTATCCAGGGGATTTACTCGCGGTGTCGTAAGTTGACGAGGTGCACGGATTATGCCAGATTTATCCCTCAGGGTGTAATTAACTTGGCCACGTAAGAACTTAATACAGACGCCGCTCTCTTTTCAAGTTGAGTGTTTGCCCTCAGGCACCGAATGTAGAGAGTAACCCTGCACTGCGCTGAAATTCCTGAATGGATCAGGTTAAGTAAAATTTATCCTCTCAAAAAGTCTAAAAGTTTCAGTTACAGGTTCAATACCACAACCTGGTACATTGCCACAACCTGGTACATTGCCACAATCTGGTACATTGCCATAATCTTTTACATTGCCTTCATATTGGTGCCTTGCCACAATCTGGTACGGTCAAAGACATGCTTTAAGTACGCGAAAGGATATAAGTCCACGCCGTTCGCAGGGACTGCTAAAACGTTACCATGCACAGATTTTAGCCATTAATGTGTATGCATATCATGACCAGAGGGAACAAGGTTCATGTCTGTTCTTAAATTAGCACTATCGCCGCCCATGCCATGGACATCGCTTGGCACTCGTCGCTAGGCTAGCTCAGAGATTTCGACATTTAACCATGAAGATTAATTTTTCCCCGCTCAACTTCAAATTCGGTTGGAGATAAGTTTTGAGGTCTCTCACGATACCCCTGAAACACATAATCTGTCATAGTATTACCACAGTGTCAAGATGAACGCATATCTACTCAATATTTCAGGCTTGAATAATATTTGCACGCGCGACGCTTCCATACCTACGCTTTCATTATATTTGCGGCCGTCTCCACAGCTCTGGCCGTGCATCATAGATATACACTACTGAACACCGTGCATACAGAAAAATGAGAAGGTCAAAGGCGCAGGAACTTTAGTTGAAGTGGACCCAAAAATGGAAAAATAATTATTTTGTCCAGTAATCAAAAGTAAAAGTACAGCGAATTTAAAAAAGCCTTTGAAAGTTTCACAAAAAAATGCACGCCCCCCCCCCTCACCCCTTCCCAAATAGCCCTGTTTACCCCCCCCCCCCCACT
>OZ007572.1:15370656-15373156 GCA_963931925.1 Onchidella celtica
ACCACTGTTAGCCTGGAGCGGAAAGTAGGTCGCTGCGGTAAACAATATCTGTTTGTGCATTTCCACGGGACGTAGGAGCTTACAGGCGGTTGTAAATAGTTTCAATCAGCCCGAAAATATAAACAAACCACATTAAACAGATATGCACACTATCTTTGGTGAATAAGGTCTCTTTCAATTCTTTATTTTCTTGTTTACCGCAGCGACCTAGTTTCGCGATTTGGCGGAAGTGAACCCTCTCTATAAATCTATACTCTCTGGTATAATATACATAATGAGTGGGGTTGTATAGAATAATGGCTAGGTTGCACACAAGAATTAGCAGTGAAACAGACCCAGACTGGGTCGCAGTGTGGGCAGTGTCTATTGTGTTAGTGTGAAGCAGAATATACTTGCGGCAAGCCAACGGTCTGGTGCCTACACCAGCCTATGTCTGTTTCGCCCTTTGAAGTCGTGCATCTACCAAGTTCAGTGTTGTAATCCGAGCTCAACAAGGAAACCACCGACACAACAGTTTATCTTAAAATACACTTTGAAGTAAAATTTCTATAAAAGCAAAATCCCTACGCCCCAAATCTGAAGTCCCACACTACACTAGAGTATTGCCACGCCCAATTGGGGGTGGGGGGGGTGGGTGGGCCCCACTTTGAGAAATACTGCTCTAAAGAGTCTCCAAACTACACGTCTTGTGGGTGGATAGACAGGCATACACGTTCAAACAAATAAATCAACAAACTATGACACAGTCACACAGACAGACAGATAAATCAAGTGGATACAAAGGGGGAAAAAAAGCAGATGACAAACAGGCTGTCGTGGGATGGACAAACAGACAGAAGGATAATCAGAACCAGAATTGACACGTCCTTGACCTGAGCTAGGTGGAACCAGTTCACAAACAAATTGGTAACAGATCCGAGATGCGAAAAGGTGCAAACAGAAGCTGGCGTTTCTATCGGTGATAAATTATTTGCCTCTTTCTCGTCTCTGGAGTAAGGGTGAGTTCAGGGTTGGCAGAATGTATCCAACAAGTAAAGGCAGTCTTGTGTAAACTCTTGATTACGATCCATGTGGAAATCGAGGTAAACGGCTGAGGGCTTTGTATCAAGGATTATTCACTGCATAGCATTCTGTGCTCCCTGAAAAGGGCAGAAGTTACATCTTCAAGATATGAATAGCAGCCTCAAGGAATGAGCAGCTGTGATACCGGCAGTCACTCAATGGTTAGAGCTCTAATCCCGGGTGCGAGATGTTCCAAGTTCGAACCCAATTCGGGGGGCGGGTCTAGTCTGACTCCAACTATCTTTCTGTTGTTACTTTTCTTGAAATAAATGTATACATCAGAGAAAGAGAAAAAAAGGAGAGAAGAAACAAGAAATGGAATATTAGACTATCGACTCCCACCAGTTCCATTTTCAGTGAGTCGCTAAAAACAAATTGCCAAGCTATTAACTCCCTCTGGTATCTTGTCAAATCGCGACCTAACTTCTCGTTTGTTCTATCTCCATTTTCTGAAAAACTGCAGACCGTTTAATACCGTTATATCGAAAAGTTAAAACAAATGCACACTTTGACACTTGTTTACAATGCGTTGGGACATTTTATCAAGCTGTTTCACAGTTCCAATTATTCTAACTCCTTATATTATTAATACTAAAGCCGCAAAACGTTTAGCGTCGAATTTCGAAGTAGAGCTGGAACCAAACAAGAGCCAAGGTCGGGGAATGTTATGACCAGTCAGTCTCAAGAGGTCAGCTGAGCTTGAACACAGCCCCAGTGTACGTCGTGAGCACTATTCTGACGTAACCTGATCAGTTTCACCTTCGCTAATGAAGGAAAGGTGAGCCGGCCAGGATTACTCAGCGAGGTGGAGTCCTGTTTGTACACAGCATAATTATGTACGTGAGCATTTTTAGTACGCGTGAAATGTACAGTTATTGTGATACGCCAGGTCAAGAAGACATGGCGTTACTATCTACTGTTGGAAGTGATTGCATGGGGGTGGGGGGGGGGGGGAGGGAGAGTCGTCATAATTTGGCGGCTTTTACGGTAAAATTCGAATTTATGCTATGTAGTGTAAGACGCTCCCAGTTGTTTGCCAGCTTAAAAAAGTCTTCGTATTTCCTCATTGGAGATTGAAGACATGAACCCCTACCAAAGTCGAGAAAACAACAACAACAATAACAAACAAACTGGAATTTGAAATGGGAAAGAGTAAATATTTACACCTCTGTCTATCTGTCTGTCTGTCTTTCTCTTTGTCTATCTGTCTGTCTGTCTGTCTGTCTGTCGTCTGCCTGTCTGCCTGTCTGCCTGTCTGTCTGTCTGTCTGTCTGTCTGTCTTTCTGTTTGTCTATCTGTCTGTCGGTCTGTCGTCTGCCTGTCTGCCTATCTGTCTGTCTGTCTATCCATCTCTCTGTTTTCTGCCTGTCTATCCGTCTGTTTATCTGTCTGTGTGTCTGTCAATCCGTCTGTGTGTCTGTCTGTCGGTCTGTCTGTC
>OZ007572.1:15378156-15393156 GCA_963931925.1 Onchidella celtica
CCATGGGGTCGCCCTTCTCTTTCCATGCGGCATATTTTGTAAATAGCGTAATGGAACTGTACAAAAGACACTGATATATACGAGGAACAAACCAAAGGTTTTCCACATGAAAAGTCCTGAAACTTACTATGGATGCACACCAACTCCTTACCAGAGTGCGTCCAAATTTTCGGAGATTTCCGTTCACTAATCTTGGGGATAAAATACTCCAAGTAAGAGGAGGTGCTGATCTTCTGAAAAGGTGTGTTACCGCTTCACGACAATGCACCAGCGCACACTTCAAGGGGAGCAGCAGAAAGTGCCGGAGGTTGTGGCCACAGACTAATAAATTAACCAGACTGGAAACACGAGCTTCGAGCTGTGTCGTTTTTTACGGAATTTCCCGAGCGGCGACTGTATAACCAACATGGCCGCCGCTCGGGAAATTCCGATTCTAGTTCTATCTGCAGTAGAAATTTCTTTTTATTTGTCAAGGTTAGTTGTACATGTATTAATTTCTTGGTGCGGAACCAAACTTCCGCTTTCAGTAGGCGCCTCAAAATGGTATCATTCAAAATTGTAGCTGTGCTGAAGCGTCGGTCGCTACCTTAAACCTAAAATGGCGGATGGTTCATGACCTTTCGCTGTTTTGTGACGTCACACAATGGGATCATCCAGTGATGGTATTTTATAGGTCTGTCGTTGTGGCTTTGAAATTTTTTACCAAATCCATCTTAATCGCCACATCTGGCTCCACCAGACTTACTTGTTCCTGAAACTGAAAATGTACCTGAAAGGAAGACATTTTGAAGGTGATGATGCAGTGAAAGTTGCGATACAAGACTGGTTCCTGTCAGATGGAATTCGGACGAAGTTCCACTTTCACACAGCAAATTGCCGATTTTAAGAAATTATTGAATGTGCCACCAATAGATCTGAATGCAAAACAATATTTGTATCTGTGTTTGTATTTTGCATTTGTATACTTCTTTGATCACATTTGCTAAATTTGCCCTTGTGCCATTGCAGCCCAGTTACAACTGGAGTAAACACGTCGGTGGTTATTTCAGTATTCGACGAAGTTGTTTTTCTCTCTGACTCAATTGTATATGAAATAATCGATGCCAGCAAACCCTTCCAGGAGGCAGCGGCTTTGGCATCTTCCAACAAAACTAAGCTATCAGTAATACAATTTCTCTAAACGATGATCCCATTTCATTCTGTCCAGAGACTTAGCTAAAGAGACTTGGCTTAACGCTGTTCACTGTGCGGTATCGTTTTGTTCTACTTAAGTGGCAATTAATTAGATCTGGTCGGCTTCACACCACATCAATTAGTGAATTACGCCAAGCAGAGATGAGGTATTCATCTGACACGAAGCTAGGACACGCTGACCTGAAATTCCGGCCAGGGTCTGAGCAACTCCGGAGGGGAAATAATATCATTAATTTGCGTATGATGGGCCTACCGATGACATGCGCCTGGCTGCTTGCGAACAATGACGCAACTCCAAACCAAAATAGCCACTGCTTATTGGTTGGAGCAGGGGTCAGTAATCCTTCAGAGAAGATGGGCCGTATTTGAGATTTTGGATAGAATTCAACTTAAGGGTGAACAGCCACAACTAGATATTAACAATATTCCTTTATTATTATTATTATTATTATTATTTAAAGAGTTAGTTGTACCGTCGATATAGAAAAGGAACGAGCCAGTGATGAAAGATAAAAGCTGAATGCGGCCCGTGAGCCACTGGTTCCCGACCCCTGGGTTAGAGGGCAGTCACTGTGGTTGTCGATGTGTTTCTTACATGACTGTGCTGGAGACAGTTCTGTTACAGTTCTGTCGAAAGATGCAATAAATCGAGGCTAATGCACGCAGGAAGTACACGAAATACTGATGACAAAAGAGCGCTATTTTAAAACCACGATCTATAAATTTTTAATGTAAACACTTCAAAACTAAACTATTTTAGCAGCATTTTAAGCAAGTAGTACAAACAATATTGTTCTACAGAATTAGAGATTACTGACGCGCTAGCTGCCGCGGGCCGGAGAGTGCTAACTTTCAAATAAAAAACATGTAGAAAAAATCCCCAGTGTACTCAATGCTCCCTATCAACACTTCCTGATAATTATACCTAAATAACTGCCAGTTTTTACGTACGAGTAAGTCTTTATCTAGAGACATTATTATCTTACTATTAATTCCCTTCATTATTTATCACCAATTTACTTGAGGAAACAGAGAAATACGTAGGTAGGAGATTTCCTTGTTATGTTTCCCGCTGCCTAATCCTCCTTATTAGGACCGGCAGTCGAGTCGCACCTTCCTGGTCACCTCTTCCCGTCAACTCACCCCACTCTCCCATTTCCTCTACCCCATCTTTAGACCATTGTTTACAGGAGGAACTTGAGGCGTCAAAATACTTTTTGTTTCCTTGACAATGATGAATGTTATCATTGCTTTGTTTAACAGAGAGGCTTTTATGAGAATCTTCTATAATGATATCGTAAAGGCCTCTGCCAGTTTGCATTAAGGCTGTCTAGATGCTAAAGTATCATCTTGTACCACTATATATAAAAGTAACACTGTGGTTATATCAAAATAGATTGAGGGTTAAACTATAGTTTTCATTTTCATTAATCACTCCATCTGTCTGTCTGTCTGCGTGCCTGCCTGCCAGCTTATTTGTCTGTCTGTCTGCCAGTACTTCTGGTTCTCGTTGTATTTGTTTTTATTTATGGCATGTTTGATCAATTTGTTATATAAGACAATGCCAACCTGGACAAAAAGCTGTAATAAAACAAGGTGATGCGTTAGACACGAAGATAAATGATATGAAGAGAGAAAAGGTGAAGCGTTCTCGATGGCGGGTCCCGTAACTCAGCATTCCATTTTGCTCACCCGATGTCCTCCCTTGTTCTAAGGTCACCGTAACCCGGCCTCGCGTTCCTCAACCCTGGCTGATTCTGCCTTGCTTTATACTGGCCTATCCTGTTAACGTCCGCCTATATATATATTCGGGATTGTTTAAAATGTCAATTAAGAGCCACTAAAAAACTGGTACTGATTGACGGTACAAGTCTGTACGCTGTTGCCTGTCAACACTATGCAGTTTTGGACATTAGAAAACCAGAGACTTGCATGCCTTTCATTGCCACATGCTGAGTCACTGATACGCAATCAGTTTGTTTCACTACAGGTGGAAATGCGCAGGATTTTAAGAAAAGAAATACAAACGGACTGATGATTATAATAATTAGTGCCATAATGTCAAATTGGATTTTTGTTTGAACCCGTCTATAAGTCTTTTAAATATAAATATGGTAGCATCTTGAAGAAAGTTAAGATATCGCTGCCCTGGGGCTATCACAGGGCCGGATTTACATGAAAAGAGGCCATGGTCTACTCTGTCCCTACCATTCCATCCCCCCTCTCCCCACAACCACCCCACCCCCCTAAAAAAAAAACGCCGACCGGCGCTGCACTGTGGCGACGGACGTGTCTTATCCAGTTGTAACTGGGCTGCAATGACACTAAGGCAAATTTTCCAAATAGGACTAAAGAAATATACAAAATATAAATACAAATCTATTTGGTTGCGACATCGGGCTGACGTTTGTTTGATGTAGGAAATCCACCCCTAAGGAAATCTACGTCGGATTAACGTGCAGTGCTGGCTGGGTAATTTCTTTTGGCCTGCATAAAATAGAAATTGAAGGGGAAAAAATGAATACTGTGAAGGGCAACGTGCGTTTTTTTTCTTTTTTTTTTGTTTGTTTGTTTGTTCCGTTTCCCGCAAAATGTTGTTTTTGATAAACAAGGTCTTCTTCCATAACACAACAGTACTGGTAAATGTTGTTGATTTCTCTGGTCTAGTCTAGTTACTGCTGGGTCTTGGTTGTTGTTGTTTTTTACTGAAATATTTTGTAGCTGTCGTTACAAAAACTGTATATACCCGAGGCACTGTACCCGTACACGAGTACACAGCAACTAATTTGCTGTAGCGCTCTTCTGGTCTATTGCCTTATCGAGCTTCAGTAATAACCTAGTAATATCTCTCACTTGGCGCTCAATAGTTTCATTAACCCTCACGTGCCTTCTACGTGCGTCATGTATTTACGTATTTATTTCTCTCTTTCTCTGACTCTCTCTCTTTCTCATTCTATCTTCCTTTTTCTCTTTCTCATGGTCTCTCCTCTTCTGTCTGTCCATCTGCTTTTCTCTCTCTCTGCCTGTCTGTATGTCTGTCTGTCTGTCTTTCTCTCTCTCTCTCTGTCGTTCTGTATATCTGTCTTTCTTTCTTTGTTTTCTGTCTCTGTCTGTCTCTATCTCTCTCTCTCTCTCTCTCTCTCTCTCTCTCTCTGCCTATCTGTATTTTGTTCGTCTCTCTCTCTCTCTTACTGTTTCTGTCTATCAGTCTCTTTCTCCCTCTTTTTCTCTCTCTACCTTCTCTGTCTGTGTACGTCTCTCTCTTCTCTCCTCTCTCTCTAAGTGTATCCCTCGCCCCCCTCCCCACCCCACTCCATCTCTCTCTCTCTCTCTCTCTCTTTGTCCTAAGTCAACAGGTAATTTCATTTAATATTTAATATCAGGACGGATAATTCTCAGGCTATTGCCTTTGGGGGAGTCCATTATCAGGTACATATAAGTGAGCTCTCTTCAAGTGGTGCTTTAGAGCATCATTCGCTGACATTGCACAGAGGTGAGCGTGAGTGAATAAGTACACCCCCACTCTTTCTGTCTGTCTCGCTCTCTCTACTCCCTCCTCTCTGTCTGTCTGTCTCGCTATTTCTACTTCCTCCTCTCTGTCTGTCTGTCTATCTGTCTGTGTCGCTCTTTCTACTCCCTCCTCTCTGTCTGTCTGTTTGTCTCGCTCTTTCTACTTCCTCCTCTCTATCTGTCTGTCTGTCTCGCTCTTTCTACTCCCTCCTCTCTGTCTGTCTGTCTCGCTATTTCTACTTCCTCCTCTCTGTCTGTCTGTCTATCTGTCTGTGTCGCTCTTTCTACTCCCTCCTCTCTGTCTGTCTGTTTGTCTCGCTCTTTCTACTCCCTCCTCTCTGTCTGGCTGTCTGGCTGTCTCGCTCTTTCTACTCCCTCCTCTCTGTCTGTCTGTTTGTCTCGCTCTTTCTACTCCCTCCTCTCTGTCTGCCTGTCTGTCTCGCTCTTTCTACTCCCTCCTCTCTGTCTGTCTGTCTGTCTGTCTCGCTCTTTCTACTCCCTCCTCTTTGTCTGTCTGTTGGTCTCGCTCTTTCTACTCCCACCTCTCTGTCTGTCTGTCTGTCTGTCAGTCTGTCTCTGGATATTAATGCCATTAGATTCTATATTTGCAGTAAACGACCACGCTTGAAATGTTTGCACTTAAATCTTTTGTTAATCGTGCCGAACCTTTCGCGAGTAATGGCCTACATTTGTGCCATTTCATTCCAACCGATATAAATGCTTGCCTTGAGGGAGAGAAACAAACCGTATTGATGAATATAATTTCAAGACTCTCCAACATCAGTAATTTACATATCTGTTAAAGCAATTCCACAGTCGTTCAACTTAAATGTATTCAACAACTAGTTGTTTTTTTTTTTCCACATTTGAATCGTTTATTGAAAATTTACTAAATTTGGTGCGAATTCTGCAATGAAGAAGCAGAGCCGATAATGATGTGAATAATGGATAACAGTGCCTTCAGTTTTTCCCATTCACGTTAGGTAAACATGCAAACTGGAACGCTCTAGCAATACTCTTACATATTTTTCCATAATATATAAAACGAGTTTTAGTTTAAGTTTGAAGAAAGAGCGACATGATAACGGCTATATTGTGGTGGACAGAAGTAAGACGATGGAATGCATTTAGCAGAAAGACAGGACAGAACGAGACCCCGCCAGACGTGAGCGTGTGTTTGCGCATCTCCGGTGTGCGCCCAGATTTAAAAACAATGGGATGCCACCACCACCCGACAGCAACACAACAAAATATTGATTATATTAAAAATTTATAATTTCTTTCAACAAAATAGGTTGTAATATTATATAAAATCAAGAACAGGCTAAACACTCAAGTAGTATTGTGCAATGTGCCATTTTGAACCGACAAAATATCGAGACATTGTCATGGACATTCAAACATAAAAATTATTCAGGGGTAAGCAAGACCAATGCCAAACTGATGGCTCGCCGCCTAGTTATTATGCACCACATTATAACACTACTAACTGCCCATATCGCCGCGGTGTGGGTTGTGGGTAGTGTTTTAGTGTGATGCGTAATAATCAGGCGGCGAGCCACCAGTGTGGAGCCTACGCCAGCCTTGGTCTCGCTTATCCCTTAAGGCTGAGCCCTTGTACTATGGGAGGGGGAGCAAAGCATAATATTATGAATAGCATACGGTGAGGGGGTGGTGGTAAAAACTTCGCAGAATCGAGCGTATGTACTTTAAGGATGACCCTTAACCGTGAGAACAGGTAAACAACAATAATAAGACGTGAACACGATGCCCTTATTAGCTGACATGTCAAGCATGGTGAGGTAATTTATATTATACGCCGTTTGTGTTTTCGTGAGGTAGGGCTGGTAAACCCCAGCCATGTGGAAACTAATGAGATTGTCTCCTCATTGTTTGGCGTCTCTGAATGCGGGGGTGGCCAATTGTTCTTTTCCACACAACACCCTAAAAAATGAGTACGAAGACACAATAACGGATTCAAATGACCAAGCACGTATGTTTTGTAATGAGAAAAGCGTCGACCGACGCAAAATTGCTGTACGTCGATTGGTTAGGAGTTCTAGGATATTATGTCTTGACTTTTGGACACGTTGATTGGTTAGGAATACTAGGATATGTACGCCAATCCTGTCGTTTGACCCCAAGATGATACATAATACAATATGTACAACATAAACACAACCGTGGGTGTTGGTGGTGAAGTAAGGCTTATGGGACTTTTATGATGTACTTTCGTTTGAAGGTTGTTGATTACATAATAATCTTCAGATGAGAAGTGGGCACAGCTCAGTATTTTCTGTATTCGGTTTTGCAAGTAGGCTAAGTTCCCCTAACAGTATCCCCGAACGGCTGACCTATCAAGTGAACACACAGAAACATTGGTTTCTTCAGCAATTTCTCAGAATTTCATATTAGGCCCGGCGCACATAAGTCGATTTGGATAGTGTCGACCAATAGGGAACGGGAATGAATGACACAGTTACTATATTTAGATTTACGCCATGGGACATTCGAACTGTTCAGCGCTGCGGTTAAGCACAGTTATGGACTTTGTACACACTGTTCATGTGTAGTTGATCTTTTGTGCCTCAAATCGCCCTTACAAAGTCCATAACAACTGTGCTTAACCACCTCGTTGAACAGTTCGAATGTCCCATGACGTCATAGGTAAATTTAAATATAGTAACTGTGTCATTAAATCACGTTCCTTGTTGGATGGTGACGTCAGAACACGGAGTTTTAATGAAACCCAACTAGTTGGCTGGTGCGCTGAGATCTAATTGTCACATACCAAGGGGTTGTCGTTATGTTTATGTTACAGCCTGCCCTTGGTATTTACACTATGACAATTACTGTTTACGTAAGGCGACAACAGATGTGATGGATATTACTTTTTTGTTTGTGTTAGTTTTCGCTTATGTAACCTTTCTGTTCGGACTCGGAGAACTCGGATGTTAATATTTCTTGGCGACAAATCGCGACCTTAGTTCTTGGTTGTTCTATCCCCATTTTCTGAAGGAATGGAGGCCTATCTGTACGTAGAAGGCTTGTAACAAATGCACACTTTGACACTTGTTCAAAATGCCTTGTGGCACTTACCAAGCTTTTTCACAGTTCTATTTATTCTAACTCTTTATCATAATACTAAAGCCGCAAACTGTTTTAAAGTCGAATTTCACAGTTATGCACAAAGTGGAGTTGGGACAAACAAGAATTGAGGTAGCGAAATTTTACTAGTTCAATGCAAGGTTTTACTGTTTCATGTTATTTTAGGGGGGGGGGGATTCCCCTTGAATACCGTATTCTTAAGCCAGTGTTGATTGACAAACTATAGTCTATGCATCACAGATTAAGAGATAGAGATACTTCCCACCTTTCCTTCCCACAAGACAAACTCCGGATGCTACTGAACTCTGGCAGATATAGTTACGGAAGATCGTGTCCTACGGAGTGTTTACTACCAAAAACGGAGACTAATGACTTTGGGTTGGGGTGTCACAGTTTACTCATTAGAGACTTATTACATAAGAGTGAGGACATTCAATTCTGAAAATTTTTGTGATATTTACTGATCTTGTCCCCTGCATCCGCTCCGCTCCTTTTACGGAATGTGGCGTATGAAAAACTCGTTTTAAAAAAATACATGCTTGAAGTAAACAACGTTTAATTATAGCCATCATCTTCCTTATCTCAATTGCCACCTTCCTGCCAAATTTAAGGCCTGAAGAGTGTATAGTTTGGTCAGTGACTCATGCCAAACGTTTTCAAGTTACTGAAATATATTTATTTATTTATTATAATACATTGTTTTGAAATCTCATTTTCTGATGGCTTGCTGTGAGGGTGCAAAATGTCCATGGGGTATGGGAGGAACTCCATTAATTCATTTTCTCGTGTCCACCCTACTTATTTTTCAGCATTTCTCATTGTTACACATGAAATAAGCAGGACCCTGCGTACAAGAACACTATGGGTTGTGATTTGGCCATTACAAGATCAAGGGGAGGTAAATGGGAGGAAAAGGTGAAAAGTTCAAATCTGGACACTCATGATTGTAATAAAATTGTGAAAGTATGAAATTACATCTCAGTTTGGTATTTAATCAGATGGACATAGAGTATCATTTTACAAATGGCATTGAGGATAGGGTGAAAACCGCCATCTGTTTGTGGCAGTAGTGTTGTTGAGTAGCCAGGAGGTGGGGGGGGGGGCAGGTGGAGAGAGCAATACTGAGAGACAATTGAAAACGTCATAGGCATATTGACTGGTAGATGACCTGCGTTCAAGTTAACCCATTGACTACTGACACTGTGAAAGCTAGATTTTCTCAAATGCATTTTATATTGATATCCATTTATTTCAATTATTTTCACTGGTACAGGAGGAACAAAAGCTGTAACTGATGGAGCAGTAACGAGTCAATAGAAATGCTGTTTCAGGAATCAAGGAGTTAAAGATATAGGCACACACGGGCGGCTAAACAGACCAAAGAGACAAACAGTATAGCGCCTAGATAGATAGATGGAATGACAAAGATAAATAGACAGGCAGTTAGGCAAACAGACGGGCAGGCAGACAAGCGCATAGATAAATAGGTAGATAGATAGATAGATAGATAGATAGATAGATAGATAGATAGATAGATAGATAGATAGATAGATAGATAGATAGATAGATAGACAGACAGACAGACAGACAGATGGACAGATAAACACAAGCAGACAGACAAACAGATAGACAGACAAACAAACAGACGGACAGAGAGACAAGGGCAAACAGACAGATAGACAAAAAGACAGATGGACAGAGAGACAGACAAACAGACAAGTAGACGGACAGACAAGCAAATATACAAACAGATAACTACAACTGCGCATTCAGTGGCAAGTGCATTACTTCTCATGAATCCAATATAACAAACACTCACTCACATTAATTGTAGACATATTCACACACCAATACGTTTTTCTATAGGTAGAATGCGCATGACGTCACAGAGTGCATTTGTTTTGTTCCGCCAAACAAGATGGCCGGTGGATCAGCTGATGAGTGTAACTTCGAGATGTGTCTAAGCGGGTAAAATGCCTGCTGGTTGCATTGCAGTTGACTGTTTGTGACAGGAGTGGAAAGGATGTATCCAAGCTGGTCAGATTCCCTATCATCCGTGCAAACAAGAGAAAGGAAGTGAAAGAATTGACGTGTCATTGTTTACAGTAGTGAACTTTTTTAAAACCCGCCGCCAATTGGTTCGCGACGCCTTAAGTGCTCACGTGGAAAATCAGCTAACGAATCAAAATCAGTGCCACCATCGCCATGGTGAAGCGTGGGTCCGGACAGACAAGATGGTGGATATGCGCATTCTACTTATAGGGAACAGGATTTTATGACACAATTACTATATTTAATTAAATTACAGATGACGTCATGGGACATTCCAACTGTTCAACGCGGTGGTTCCAATGTCTCATGGCGCAAATCTAAATATAGTAACTGTGCCATTCAATCCGGTTCCCTATTCCGGGCGGTGTGGTCAAAATGCCCGCCCGAAGAACCACGTGGTAAAGATAATATTTTCATTTTCCGGTTCCATTGTAACCAGTCAAGCAAAAGGTTTATTGCCACAGCTGATCGGCAAGTATGTCAGTTCCTGTACGGTGTAATCTTAATTTCTTCCACATAATAATAAACTTAGCCTTTGCGGGTAATAGTGAAGTTGTCACAATTTATCACGATCGTAGAGGGTACAAATTACTAACATTTTGCACGTGTATGGAGATATGTGACAGAGATATCGCCCAAATGCTGACATTGATAGGTACAGGCAGTTAGATAGACAGATAGGTAGGCAGATAGGCAGACAGACAAACAGGCATAGATAGATAGATAGATAGATAGATAGATAGATAGATAGATAGATAGATAGATAGATAGATAGATAGATAGATAGATAGATAGATAGATAGATAGATAGATAAATAGATAAATAGATAGATAGATAGATAGATAGATAGATAGATAGATAGATAGATAGATAGATAGATAGATAGATAGATAGATAGATAGATAGATAGATAGATAGATTGATAGATAGATAGATAGATAGAGGGAAAGATAGATAGATAGATAGATAGATAGATAGATAGATAGATAGATAGATAGATAGATAGATAGATAGATAGATAGATAGATAGATAGATAGATAGATAGATAGATAGATAGATAGATAGATAGATAGAATAAAAACAGAATTCTGGTACAGAAATCCGAAGCTCACATTTCATATAATTCCCACAATTACACAGATTTCATTCTGTCTCAAGGAAATACTGTATTGATTGGCAATACAAATGAAAAATTCTGTAACTTCCATTTTTTTTTACATAAGATACATCTAAATCACTAATGAGTGTTTGATCATTTTCATAGTGTTCAACCTTTCGCATGTCATGCTAGGAAATACAAACAGTCTATAGGTAGAATGCGCATGACGTCACAGAGTGGTTTCGTTTTGGTTTTCCGCCATGTTGTTTGGCCAATGGAGTCGATTCAAGTGAGTGCGAGGCGTGACGAATTCCACTTGGATATTAAAACAGTTACAATGATAGCGAAATGCATCGTTGTTGGTTGCAGCAGCAAGGGTGGAAAGGGTGGCTGTAAGGTGTTCAGATTCCCTATCCTCCGTGTTAAGGAGGGAAAGGAAGTGAAAGAATTAACGGAACGTCGACATCGTCTGTGGTTGAAGGCAGTGAACAGGAAGGGAATTAACTCCAAAATTCTGAAGCCGCACCATTTTGTTTGTGCCGAGCACTTCGTCTCAGGTAATCATCATTTTACATCTTAATTGAATAATGTGATAAAACTAAGCCTGTTATTTTCGTCGCAGGAGAGCTAGATCTAGATCTCCATAGGCTACATGTATTGCACGATATTGCAGGCCAGATAGATCTAGCCTAGGGCTCTAGAGCAATATATTATATCCGAGTGAAGGTAGGTGTCTGACAGAATTAACTGTTAGGACCAGGCAGTTCGGTAATAGGTTTTGGAACTGGGTTAGTTGTGAATTTCTTTCAAGTTGAATCATTAAGAACATCCTACTTGTTAGTGTGTTTTCTGGAGGTAAGCAGATTCAGTAAATTCCTTCTGAACTGCACTGATCAAGATCCTAGATCTAGTAGGCCTGATTTCATCCATTTTAAACAAGTTCAACATGTTGTCCTTTCAGATTACTGTTGCTTAATGATACAGTGTAATTTAAGTTGACAAAATTTTATGTTAAAATGACAAGGCAAAACTGAGCTGCCACAGATAGGTTGGGGGAATTCCCCCATTATTGTAGGTGTAAAAACTCGTGGTGCACACTAGATAGGCCACAATGTCTGGAAATGTGACCGCCGGAAAGTCTTTCTGGGTCCAGCTGGTGTCAGGGATGCTATAAGGATCGAGTCCTTTTACTTTTGCAATTTTTTCTTCGTACCTGGCCCGACTGACTGGGTCCAAATGGCTTACTTTAGCGTCTTCTACATTGCATTCCTCCATTGTTGTGGACAGGTCTAGCCAAACAACATGGCGGACCCGGAAGTAAAGTGAAATATGCGCATTCTACCTATAGGTCATACACATAAATGATAGTCGGTCGCCACACCGTGACGTCACAAGAGCACGTTATTGGACTCATTTTCTAAAAATATACCTGGCGGTATTTCCCGCATGACTGGCATTTACTTTGACTGTTGCATGGGAATGCTTGACTGACGAGGTACTCGATTATATAAGAGGGTTTTTGGGTGTTTTTTGTTTTTTTTTATCCCACGTCTATTTTGAAAACAGCATTATCTTGAAATAAGCGCTTCTTAATTGAGAATGTATTTTCACGAGGGATATCTCCTGCGAGAAACATTTACTTTTTGGGCACATATTATTATTTTTATATTTCCTAATTAATACAGTTACAATTTGCTCCATTCCTCGCCGCCCCCCCCCCCGCAAACATACACACACACACACATCTTACAGGTATAACGGAAAGAAACGGAAAGAAAGGTTACCTTTCTGCCCCTGAGGACCTTCATCACGTAAGAAAATGGAAAAATGCTTAAAGGAAAGGCTGAAAGGAATGAGTGAACAGGAATTATGCAAAATGTTCGTATAACTGGAACAAAACGCAAAGTCTAATTCTCAATAAGGACAAATTGGTTAATATTAACAATTTTAGCAGTGAAGACAAGTGATACAACAATCTGAAATGACCTAGCCCAGCATTCCTACGTCAATCCGACGAAGACGTATAGAATTTCCCTAAAGTTTGTAGGATTGTAGAGGGGGCAGATTTCCTCATCAAACCGACGACGGCGTCCTGATGACGTAACCAGCAGCTCTACAAAGGAACGACGTCATTTCTATGAGCAAACTTGACGTAAATCCTACACGTCGCATTACCGTAGGATTGGTAGCTGACAGCGTAGGCATTATTCTGACGATCTGTTCTGTTCATTACATTATCATGAAATAGATCAGTTTGGATCTAATCTGTATCCTTACCCGTTACATCGCCGTTCTGGAATCTTAAGCCTTAAATTCCACATCCCTGGATCAAGGTCGCCCAACGAGGCTATTTCAGTCCAAGTGTTGTCTTTTTTGCACTAGGAGTGTCCCAGGTCTGAGGTCAAACAGAGTACCTTCCAGGCTGTATTCTATGTATATTATCAACTATCGAATGAAAAGGCTTAACTCCGATTTTGACATTTATAGGAAAATGCATGTAGTCAAAATGTCCATCACTTCAAATGCTGTAGAACATCTGGACAGAGTGATTGTCATAGCATATAAGACAGTATTAAGAACAAAGTATTAGTAGGAATATCTGATCTGGACTAGAATATCTTTAATTAACTGATTCTTTCGATACGCCCGCCTAAGTGGCTCATAATACGAAAAAAACAAAATTCAAATGGCATATGAAATGACAAAACAAAATTCAAATGGCATATGAAATGACAAAACAAAATTCAAATGGCATATGAAATGACAAAATCACGCGGACACAGTTCTTACGTTTCCAATAATTTGGCATTTCCCTGTTATACATTAATTTTATTCTTTCTCAAGACTTAGTACCGCTGGCAGATTTTCAGGGTGGGTAATATGATGACTGGCTCTTTGAAGAAGAGAAAAAAAAAAAAAGAACTGACTGGAATATGACCCTCATGGAATAAAAGGTTGATGTTAATCAAAGAAAGACACAGGAGATCGTTTTTGCTTCAACATGCCACTTTAGCCAGGTGTAGATCTATACCATATTTCACAATGGTTCCTTGCAATGTCACTTCCAGTATGCCTCGGCTGTTGAGCTCATTGAGTTCTGATGTCGTATGTTTAATGTTATTATGTCATTTATGTAATGATGCATAAGATCTATGTACTCTATGTACCACGAACGTGTCCTTAAAGGCTCTGTGAAAGAGAATTTCCCCCATGGGATAATAAAGTGATTCTTATCTTATCTAAAAAAAAAGAAAAGTGTATCTGTCATTTCAGCCAAAGTATCGAGCATTTTTTTAAATTGTATCTGTGAACTTTGAGCATACCTGTGAGAAATAATTTCACTTATATCCGTTTTACTTCACTTTAAGGACATTTTATTGACTTCTTTCAAGAATACAGAAGATATAGCCCGAAATAGTCTTTTCATTCAACATTGAAATATTTTTAGAGTGACTTTGACCTCCGCCATGCGTCATTGGAGGAAAAACTCCATCTTGCTTTCAAAGCGTAGTCATTTTCCTGCCCAGAACGCCCCCGCGTGAAAATTCTACCCAGTTTGTCACGATCATAGACGGGATGTTGCAGTTAGTGTAATAAGTACGGGTAGATGCGAGAAACTTTCAGTGTTTTATGAGGATTCCCCTTGAATACCATAGTCGTTGGTTGATGAGTTGTATCCATCACAGATTAAGAAAGATTAAGAAAGGGAAATATCTCCCGCTTTCCTTCTTCAAGGCTAACTCCGGGTGCTACTGAACTCCTCAAGCTCCGGGTTCTATTGAACTCCTATCAGATTATATACCGACAAGTCGTGCCACACGGGGTGTTTAATAATCAAAATAGAGAAATGGCTTTGGGGCGGGGCGACACAGCGTACCCATTAGAGGTTGAGTACACAAACGTGATGAGCGCTGGGGATTTCTGTGGCATTTTTTTCTGGTAAAGTGGGTAGGTGTCCAGTTTTGTCAGGATTAAATGTTTAAGGACGCCTGTACTTTTTTTTAAAGCGTTGAAGTCTCATTCCTTTATGGCGAG